>VUQS01019398.1:13311-32893 GCA_015108495.1 Heterochromis multidens
ATTTAAAACTAATTAAAAAAAAAACCCAAAATTAAAAAAAAAAAAAAAAAAAACCGGCGGCGTCATTTCTGCTGAAGGCAACAAAGTGGAGACTTCCCGAAACAGCGGCGTGCCTGCCTGCACCGATCCGGTTCACTGAGCGCTCACTTCCCGGGACAGTGACGCAGTCAACACACGTGCAAATGTTTAATCTGCTCGCAGGCACCGAGGCCGGAGGCAATGCGACATTCACCACGTACCCCATTACACAAGATCAACCGGGACACTTTACTGAGGTGACGGTTACTGAAGCTGTAGAGGAGTACGTATGTAAGCTGCCCGTGTTCACACGAAAGTGCGCCACACGCACACATACGCGCACGCGCACTTCAGATGATGCGGTCTATGCTCGCAGCCAAGTGTTATATCAGCGTTTTTTTTCGGTGACACACACACACGCGCACAAGCAATGAATGGGAGTAAAAGCATCCCCACCCCATTGAGAGCAATACAACGTCTTACCCTCAGTTATTGCTCCCAAAAGGCTTTCATTCTCGTCATCCCGCGCTGAGAAGAACTTCAGCATTTTATCCTGTTACATCTGGGCGCAGAGGAAAATGGATTCAAGCAGCAGTGCCTTGCTCACAAGCGAAGGATGGGATGATTTCGCCTCCCCCCACCTCTGTGTGATCTCCCTCCTCCCCCGTGCCTCTCTGCAGCTCTTTGAAGAAACTCAGGAGGTGTGCAGAAATGTCCCTCCCCAGTTTGCTGTCTACATAGCCAGCAGGATGGTGTACAAGCCAAGACAACAGAGCTGTGGTGCCAAATATGAAAATCCAACCTTATGCACGACCTGTCATGCTGTAGGAAACGGATGAGGCTTCAGCAAGTCAGAATCATTCCTCATTCCTTTTCACACAAAGCTGCACAAAATCCTGTGATTTATTGATAAAAAACATTATTTAGAAGATCCTCTCAATGATCACAGCATCATTTAAAAATGTTAAGCATCTTTATTTTGTTTCATAAACAAAAATTGTCTTAAGACTTGCTTTAAAGACTACCGTAATCCTGATAATGACTGACTGTGGAAGGAATTTACCATTTACCAGATGGGAGTTGGGTTCTTTTTCCTTTTTTTTTTTTCTTTAAGTACACAAGCCAGTGTGACTTGGACATCTGTAGGTCATCGGAACATATAAAAGTCTGTGGGATTTCTGGAGATAGTGTCAGATATGTCCTGATGACTAGACTCAAAAACACAGAGGGAAGCTTCTGGCTTCACTTCAGTCCAGTCCATTTGCACATGAACTTTGTGTGTCAGTTTGCCTCGTTCTTTGACGCTTCATCAAAGTTCTCCACGAGATCTACAGAACAAAAGCACAGCATTAAATAATTAAACTGGAGGAAAAATCTCCTACAGTGCAAAGTTACATACGTGTTAAATTTTATTCATTTTTTAAGGGTTACAGAAAAACATTCTGAAGAGCAAATTGACAAAATATCTAGATAAAAAGAGCAAAATCTCCTATATTACAATTAAAATTTATTTTATAGTTTGTGTAGTTTAGCACTTAGCTGTGTTCTCAGTTTTCATTCTGGTAATTCTTCAGACTTTTTATACATGTAACTGCATACCTGGCACATCATCATCCTCTTCCTCAATGTCCTCTGCTTTTGGAGCCTTGCTGTCGAGAACTAAGATGAAAGAGACAGAAAACACATTTTAGCTGGAAATTAATAGAAAGCTGCCGTAAATAAATCACTTTTATCCTACGACATAGCATTCAATACCCCCATTCATAAAGCACGAGCAGTGAATCATATCCAGTGGCCTTTGGCGTCACCATGTCACCACTCTACATCTTAAGTATAAAACAACAAATGAGAGAATATCTTTCTAAAGAATGATGTCCATCCCTCTAACAGAGTCCCAGAGACTTGAAGTATCAATGCCAAGGAGCACTGAAGCTGTACTGGTGGCACGTGGAGATACTGCTCGTCTCTGCATTACTATGTGCTCGACTGTGATGCGTACATGTGTGACCGACAGAGCTGAGAGTGAGTTGGAGCCGCTCTCTTGGACAAACAATTCATGTGAAGGCACCTGATTTTTTCTTCTACACTGTGTTTATCTTGACCATGTCTACATGCCTAAATGCATGTAGACCAATGTCATGTGATTGGCTGATTAGATATCTGTGTTAAAGAGCAGTTAAACAGATAGTACCTAATAAAGTGGCCAGTGAGTGTATATTTATACCAGTCTGTAGCTCATGTGCAAAGCCTAATCTTTAAATGATCTGCTTCATTTTCCAGAGAAAATATTAAGTATAAAGTGGATTTTGCACAATTAACTGTGTTCTTTGGAACTGATAATGTTTACATTTTTCTTCAGTCTATTATCGACAATCCAAAATGTGAGATGTGCCTACTGTAGAACTTGACTGGAGTCCACTGATGGGGCATACCTGTACAGCAGTTTAGAAAGGTAAAAACCTACACACATACACTGCATGTTAGGACAAAAAAAACAAACAAGCCACAAGGTCACAGAGCTCTCACTGGACCTCTGTGATGATAATGTGGCTTTGACTGTTCCAAGAACCACTTGACCACCTGAACCATTCCTAGAATCAGCCATCTACCAGGAAGAAATGGATAAACTGCACAATTTCAGGTGGACAAAGATTGTAAAGACTTACTCAAGAAGACTAAAAGCTGTAAATGCTTTTAAATGAGGGTGTAAATACTTTGGCACATGAGCTGCTGTAAGAATTTCTTTCCCATGGATGAAAGTATAATTAAATTGTGGTGTCAACTACAAATGTTTCTCCTAAAAAGGAAGTGAGTAAAAATGAATCCCAACTAAAAGGACAAATATGAACTGTTTACTTAACGGTCAAACTTAGCTTTGTGTCCCTTTGCTCTTTTATCCTTTTGTCACAAACAAGCTGAGCTGATAAACATGTAAATGCTGCAACCAAAAACGAATGTAAAAGCAATGACACTAATAATAATCTTCATGCTTTTGGTGTAATGCCAAAGTCCTGAAGGGTTCCAGGCAGACCCACCTTGCCGAGGGAACTGTTCTGCAAGCTTGCGCAGGCTGCTGAGGCTGTCTGCTCCCAGCTGACTGAGGATGCCGGGCAGCATCTCTGTCAGCTGTTTGGTCTCGGCGTGGCCCGTGATTGCAAAGGTGTTGGCAGATAGAGACGCCTGAACTTTGGGGTTGTTAAAGTGAATCACAGTCCCATCATCCTTGATCATGTTCACCTGAGAAGAAAAGATCATCCAAGTTCTCTCAAGTCACCCAAGCCCATGCACACTGCTTACTGATACGTTTGAAAAACAGCAGTCTGCTCTACAGGACCTACACATTCACCTATATCAGTTTACCTCCTCAATTCCAGCAATATTGTTGACAGCAAACTTTTTTAGTGAACTCTGAAGCTTTTTGTCATCAGCTGTTGCAGTTCTATGAACCACCTTCTTCTTCCTGCGTGCAGTGCCCTGAAATCACAGATGATATACAATCAGATGCTGACTTGAAGCAGGCTGTGACTTAAAAAAAGTGGCCAGAACCAGAAGAGAAAAAATACAGTGACAGAAAGTGTTGAATTCAGTTAATCAGTTTCGTTAGTTACAAAATATTTTGTTTACATTTTTTGGCTGGTTTTTGTTCACTTATTATTTATTGTTGGGCAACATGAAACGCATACTGATCAGATTATAAATTACCTTGCCAATAATAATTTTCATTATCTTTTAATCTTTTACAGAGTGAAACAATGTCTTCCAATTTTCTTCTTTGTCTGGCCAGTCATCCTAAAGCCAAAAATAAATTACTGTGCAACTACAGAGATCAGAGAACGCTGCATAAAAATACCAATGTGAGTTAATCAGTTATAAAAAGACATGTCTTAATTTTAATCATTTAATCTGAATCTGAAAACACGGAAGAAATGGAGCAGAAACAGGCGGATGTCCAAAACCTCAACTGCCGTGAGTTTTGCAGCAATGAGTAACTGTCAGAATTTAAAAACAAACAAACAAAGAAAAACACAAAACATGTCAGCACCGATAACATTGGACAACTTTGAAACAGGTTTTCAATTCACACCCCCAATAAGGGCATGAGGGCAATAAGGGTGTCATTCACTATAATATAAACAGTTAAAGATTTCAGTTTAGTTTATTTTAGAAGAAATCATTTGAGGATTAAAAGTAAAGCCCGACCGATATAAGACCGATACCAGTGGTGATTTAAAAATCTAACATTCCATCATATCGGCTTTTTATTTCTTTCAGACACAAAAAACATAAACAGACTTCCCTAACATGTGTCCTCTGGTGGATAAACTTATGCAACGTCAATACTCATAAAAGGGTTGAAAGGTATTTCTCTATGGAAGCAGATTTGACTTAATAAATAACTTGAAATTTCAAATTATTTTCTCGGACATTTGCGTTAGTAACCATTACAACCAAAAATTTTGACTTGTGTGTTTTTTTTTTACTTTTTAGCAGTGGAAAAAAGCTTCTATATTTCTCCCATCTCTTGATGCCGATAATGACAGAATGGCGATACTAACAGATTGGCAAATAGCTAATATCAGCTGATAATATCAGCCCACTGATAAATCAGTCGGGCTCTAATTAAAAGAAAAACTTTATGATTTCTAGTCATATTTTATGGTAAACATCTTGACCACTAGCAAAATGGTTTTAGGGCTGCAACTGCCAATTACTTAGTCATTTTAGACCTGAAAACAATGAGAAGTACCTGTCACTGTCCTCAAGAATTCAATTCAATTTTTCAGTTCAGGTTCATTTATATAGCACTGATTCACAACAACAGTCGCCTCAAGACACTTTATACTGTAAGGTAAAGACCCGACAATTAAGCGACCCCCTATGAGCAAGCACTTTGTGATGGTGGGAAGGAAAAACTCCCTTTTAACAGGAAGAAACCCTCGGCAATACCAGGCTCAGGGAAGGGCAGCCATCTAAAGGGGGAAGAGAAAAATAGAAAGAGAAAATGTATTAACATGCTACAGTGGTGGGGGGTGAAAAGAGGTGAGTGAAGAAGAAGTGCTCAGTGCATCACATGAATTCCTGCAGCAGTCTGAGTGTGTGGCAGCATAACTAAAGGATGGTTCAGTGTCACCTGATCCATCCCTAACTATAAGTTTTATCAAAAAGGAAAGTTTTGAATATAATCTTAAAAGTAGAGAGTGTCTGTCTCTTGAATCCAAACTGGGAGCTGGTTCCACAGGAAGGAGCCTGAAAGCTGAAGGCTCTGCCTCCCTTTCTACTTTTAGAAACTCTAAGAACCACAAGTAAGCCAGCAGTCTGAGAGCGAAGTTCTCTGTTGGGATAATAAGATACTATGAGGTCTTTAAGATATGGTGAGGCCTGATCATTCAAAACTTTTTATGTGAGGCAAATGAGGCAACTTCTTCAAAACACTTTGATCTAGCTTTTTTACTGTTTAAAATGAGGAAAAGCAGTAAAAAAAAAAATCTCATATTTGAGAACTTATTCACTTATCACTTGGCCACTTGATTCATTTTTTCTTTTCTTTCTGATCACCCAATTGATTGTCTAATCATTGCTGATTTTCCGCAGGCAACACAATTAATGAAGAAGTTAATAAGTGCATCAATTGCTAATTATAACCACTAGTTGCAGAACTACAATAACAGTCCTGCCTATTATGTACTTATGTACTGTACCAGCTCAACAATCAAAATCCCTTCATGTTTACAACTCACCTTTCCTCCTATCCGCACCTGGGCTTGAAGCTTTGCCAGTTTTTCCTGGTTCATGTTCTCAACTATAAGAGAAAAAATTAAGATAAAGACAAAAATATATATATATATATTGGACCAACAATATGAGCAAAACTACAACAATAGAGAAAAAACACATTATTATTATTATTATTATTATTATTATTATTATTATTATTATTATAAAAAAGCAAGCCAATAGAGATGTTAAAGAGACAGGAAAAATAGATGTAGCTGAAGCAACTGTAACTGGAGCTGGAGCTGACACCAACTTGACAGCAGACACTATCTCACTCAGTGTGTGTGTGTGTGTGTGTGTGTGTGTGTCAGCTGCAAAAATGAAAACACAACACAGGGCCCAGCAGAGTGAACACACACCGTGTCGCTGCTCCGCCCGCGCCGGCAGCTGCGCTTCGATCGCAAACCAACAACCACACGGCCCGCAAACACCGCACCCAGCTCACACACGCCAGCATCTACGAGAACAAACCTGCTCCAATATCCACAGAGGTATGCGGCACTGAAAGACGGAGGTGATGAGGAAGAGATGACGTCACACACCATATGGATTTTTTTTTTTTCCCTTCTTCGTCTCTGACCAGCGGGAGGGATTTGGTGTCGTGCTGCCACCTATGGGATGCTTTTTTAAAACTACACTAATAACTCTGAAAATCAGCTCATAAAATCAGCTGATTGGATTAGAGTGTGGGAAGCTGACCCCACTCTGGTCTTTAATCGTGTTTATATTCCTTCTTTATATTCAATATCAATATTATAGAAGATTTTGTGACAAAAATCATGCAAATGCAATTTTCCCAAAGAACAGTACTACATTAAGCATGAATAGAAGGAAAAGTTTATTTTTATGGCCTAATGCAACAGGCTTATTTACTCGTGTATTTCCTGTTTTGAGCTGCCTGTTTTCTGTCTTCCAGTCGCTTTGGGTTTCATTAGGAGTGTATCCATAGACTAGTGCATCTCTTTTGAGCCACGTTTATTGTGAGACTCAAATATGTTGAGGTGGGTAGTGTGGTGGTGCAGTAGTTCCTGGTTTAAACCCCAGCCAGGGCCTTTCTGTCTGGAGTTTTCCTGTTTGTGCTGCATGGCTTTCCTCCAGGTACTCTTCCTCCCACAGTTTAAATATTAATTTAATTAGTTAATTGGTCATTCAATGAGCTGCAACATGAGTGACAGGTAAATAAAGTGTACAGAATATAGCACCGTATGAACGTATGGTTAAATGTGGCGTATAGTCTAAAGGAGTTTGAGTGCTCAGTAAGGCTAGAAAAGTACTACAGACTGTCCATTTCCATTTCTGCTTTTGAAAACATGAGTCAATCAAAATTTGGGCCAATATTGTAAATGGGACGAGGGTAAGGCAGTGCAGACCTCATAAAGTGATACCTGCTCACCCTGGTCACACATAGAGCTTTGAGTGGAATGCTAGTAGACTTCTACAGTGCTCCGTTATAATTAGTCAATGTTTTAAAAAACAGTCATATTATTATAAGTCAGAACACTCAAAGACACTAAAGATTTTATCTCATTTTCCTGTTTTGTCAATGGATGGGAAGGTATGACTACATTTTAACATGCAGTTTTAAGATTACTCATTACCCACAAAAGCAGCAAAATCAATTCTGTTTTAAAACACTTAATAATATTCAATAAGAAATTGCTGATCTCTTGTCTATAATGATTCTAGTGCCATACTTCAGACTCCACTGGGCTAAAGCCAGACTTTCTTCTCAAAAGATGTTTTGGGTAGAGAAAAACTCCCTGTGAACTCACATTACCTTGACTACAACCCATTAAAATAGAATATTTTCACCATTTTCTCTTTAATGTTTATGGTTTGTTTTTCCATTTTCCATTTTATTACACAGTTCAAGACAAAGACATTGAAAAGTTGTTTGTTTTGTGAAAAAATGTGGCATGCTACAGAAGCACTGGTGCAAAAAAATCACATTTACAAAGTAATAATGCACCTACCAGCAGACTACTGATCTACCAAAAGACCATTCTCTCAAAGCATCTAATTTCATTCTGATCATGATCACATGGGAATGGAGCATTATATATGTGCATCAGAAAGTTCAAGATCTTACTGTGATCATTCTTTACAAGTTTTTGAAAGAAAAGCAAAATGCACACCTGAACCATTTAAAAGATTCTACTTATTGAATATTGATGCAGTCCCAAGGTCCAAGGTCCATTTTCAGTAACCATAAGTCCTGTATTCAAAAAGTCAATTTTATTACATAATGCAGGCTTATCACGTTAAAAAGCTGAGTATATACAGTATAGACCATTATGTTAACAGCTCACAGACTATAAAAAACTAGCTGATATTCCAAACACTCAACTAGGCAACCCTTCTTTAATCAGCAAGACAGTTTTCTGCTATGCTGAAATTACTGGGAAAAGCTTGTTTTAAATCAACTAGCCTTTCAATACAAAATACTTGTATCAGGTAACACAGTCCTGTGAAAAACTAAGTACACCCTTACTGCTTCCATGGTTAAGCAGAACCAGGTGCTGCTAAAAAACTATCTATCTATCTATCTATCTATCTATCTTACATTTTTCTGCACACTCTGTTGTGTTCCGCTCCACCTAGAACATGTTTAAATTATAATCCAGACATTTAACATTATATTGGAATCCTTATCATATTAAGAGTTCATATGTAAGGTCAAAGGAGACACAATCACAATCAATAAATATTAGTTCAAGGGTACAGGCTGGAGCTGCATGTGGAACAAAGACAAAAACAAATAAAACAATTCTACAATTCTAAGTCTACAACTTAACAGTGACTGTTATGTACTCTGAACATTGTGACAGTTTTAGATAGATTTTGTCTAGTGCCACTGATGCAGAAAGCAGAGCTAAAAGTTTAGAACAAACAGTCAATCCCACAGTATACAATACACATCAATGCTGACAATTTATGGTGGTCATTTTGCAAATGTAACAAGAAAACATTTGTGATTTGAGTAATTGTGTTTTGATAGTTTTTCAGTGTGTCTGTTTGTCTGCAAGATTATGTTAGACTACCATGCTAAATTTCATGAAACTTAGCAAAGAGGAGGAGCACATGCAAAGGAAGAATCCAGTGAATTTTGTTTTAGATCCAGATTGCAAAACAGACAGTGGCCTTGTTCAAAGATGAGATCTCTTTAGAAATGTCCTTCTAGTATTCCAAATGATTTTATTTCCTTTTGTTTTTAAGTACCTTGGTGTTCTCAAATTAAAAACTCAGGACAGGGTTCAGGCGATGGATTTGATGGCAACATCAGGCACAGGTAGTTTACTGTGGCAGCGACAATCAGACAGACCACCACTGGAGCTGCTGGTCTCCACTGAGCTGTGGAGCATACTGCGGTGCCACCGATGCAGGGTGTAAAATTTTGAGCCACAACAGCCCTGAAGCAACATGAAGATTTTTTTTAGAACAGCCTTCCTCAGCAGGATGTAGACCCACGGGTCCAGGATCTGGTTCCACGTAGCCATACGTATAGTCAGCAGACTAAAAGATGGAGACTCATCGGTAGGTCTAGTACTCAGAATGGTGACATGGATCTAGTGGAGTGGTAGGTGATAGAAAAACAATTATTCAAAATACTTAATAGATACTTTAATAGAAAGCAATTTTAGATTGGTTCTGTTTGCAAACTCTGGAAGAAAAGGAAATTAAAGGGACAGCTAGGTAAGTTTATCATTCATCTTTGTCTTTATTAAGAGATCTCTGATTGAAAGCATTTCCTTTCAGGTATTTTATCATTATAATTGCTTCATTTGAATAATAATTTAAGACCATAATTATTTTGAAAAATCCTAGGAAAGAACAGTGGTGAAAGTGGAGAAAAACCTGTTTGTATTAACCCCTTTAAAATGAAAAGACAGACAGAGCTTGTTTAAAACACCACATGCATGCTCAGGTTTGTTATGATTGGAATTAAACTCCTGTTCAGTAAGGAAGATCTGTTTTCTCACATTCTGCCTCCATTCCTCTTGGTGATAAGAGCTATCATTTCTGCTTATTTTTTTCATCACCTCTGTTTTTTTTTTCTCTTTTTCAGTTGCAATGCCACAGTTCTTGCCCAATGATGTGCCTTCATTCCCTTTTTTTGCATCCCTTCTCTACCCCATCCCCATATTATTCTGATTGTCAAAGGCCTCTCAACCAAAATCCTCCATCAGCTATCATACTCAACACCATCACCTCTCACTTATAGAGGTCATGTCACCTTCATCTGGGAGTCTGCTTTATGATGACTTCTCATGCTTCTACAATAGATTTTGCTCTTTTATTCTAAATGGTTTCCTCTTATTAAACTTTTACTGTGAGAATGCAAACAATATCCTTAGTGAAATTTGTGTGTTTAATCTAGTTTATACTAGTCTTTTAATGTTACTTGTTTACACTGAGTTTAATGTAGTTTTATTGTAGTTTTTTTACTGAATAAGTTCAGATTATGGACACTAATGCTGCAGTCATGGGACTGCTAATGATTAGTTCAAGTCACTCATTTAGTAGTGTTGTCCTTAATATTTCAGTTATGTTGAATTAGACTTTGATTGTTGTGGGAGTGTGATGTGGTTTGTTGTTCAGATCTCCAATAAGGCAGTGTTAAGTTTGCTAACAATTCCAGTATTTAAAAAAACTCTGCCTCCCTATGCTTAATGTTGATACTGTGTATCAGCATTTTGAACTTAAAAATACAATATTATTAAATGCATTTATTCTAAAATTATATTAGTATATTAAATGCATGTGACTTAGTCTCATTGAGTGACTATAGTATGGTAATGTGACTTACAGTTTCAGAGTTGTGACAGCTTGATTTATTTGACTGCATACTTAAACAGTACTTCACACAATTTGGCACAGTTATTCACACAAAGTTATTCTACTTACATTAAGGTAAAGGATTTCCTACTTAAGTAAACTAAATTTGAATTTACAGTGTAGCCTTTTGGAAAAAAGGATTTATTTCTAAAGTGCCACTAAATCTATCATATTTGGTGCAAACATATACAGCACTATACATCTGAAAAAAAGAAACTTTTCTTTTTTTTACTCATGTGTCTTCATACAGATGCCAACCTGCCAGTTATTCTTCCCATTTTACTGTCACTTTGTACTCACTGATGTTGAAAATCTATAAAGGACACACTAATTAACAGCAGATATAGTTTAAAGATGAAAAAAGTAATGGTATGTGGGAACATAGCATTACTTAAACAAAGATATATGGTATGAGCATTCTTATTAAAGACTTTCAACTCAAGGCTTTAGGTAGTAGGGAACATGTGGAGCTTAGCTTCTTCAGTGTCACTCTACATTCTGTAATTTTTAACAGTCGCATAGCAGTTAAAGGTGTGGTGAGGAGATCTTACCAGCAATGGACCCCAGCATACGCAGGACACCAGCATGATAGCCAGGAGCTGACAGATCATCTCTATGTGATAAGGTGTGCTTCTGCAGTGATGCTTGTGGCGTAGTTTGGCCTGTATTAGAACACAGCTTGTTAGTGTGTTGCAGACAATGGAGAGCAGGAGCGCCAGTAGCCCCAGCAATGAAAAGAGCAGTGGCAGGAGCACATCCAGCCAGTCTTTAAGTTGCTCTATATGGAAAAAGCACCAGCTCCTGGAGCTTTGAACCTTGTAGGGCTTCGACAGCAGTACAGGCAGTGCAGCCACCAGGGCAGCAAGCAGCCAGGTGAGCCCAAGCAGCCTTTTCATATGGCGCGATGCCAACACTGTGGAGTGGAAGATAGGCCTGGTGACTCCAATACAGCGCTCCACAGCCATGGCACTTCCCAGGAACAAGGGGCTCAAGCCAAAGAACACCATACATGCCCCAAAAATGGTGCAAATGATTTGATGAGGATCAAAATTCTCCCATTTCTTTTCTGAGCTATAAACAAAAAGCACCAGAGATCCGTTAATGAAATGACCCAGCAGATCTGTGATCACTAGGCTGCTGGCAAACAGCAGGAAGGATGCCCTGGACTTGATACGGATGCTGCTGTAGGATTTAAGTAGAATGAACAAAGCAAGGCTGTTGGAGAAGATGCCAACAGTCATAGAGATTACAGATGCAGTGATAGACAGTTCCTTCTGGAAACAGGTGTTATTGGTGGGTCTAACCTCTGACCTGCAGCTGGACTCTGAGCTCCCATTAGCTGACATGGCTGGAATTAAGTCTGAAAGAGAGGGTAAATAGAAAATGTCTGTTTGATTCAATTTGACCAAAATGCTGATTTGGAAGAAATCTACTGATGAGATTGACTTGGAACCATGTCAATTCCTTCGGAGACAAGTTTAAATCAATCTAAATAAAATCTCATTTTTACTATATAGAGCCCACACTATTCAAAAACAAAGCCCATACACAGTTTCGAGATTCTCTTTGGGTAAACTCCTTTGCGATGGATTTTACAGTAATTTCCACTCATCCATCCATTTTCTTACGCTTATCCAATTCAGGGTCGTGGTTCGAATATTTAGATTGATTTCATTTCCAACAGCATCAATTTGATCACATCACACCTAAGTGCAGTGAATGCTACTTTCCTCAAACTGATGAGCTTTGAGCTTAGTCTTAATATCGAAAATGTCTCGTTTATGTTAATTACAATAAATAATTCTTTACCTCAGCTTTGGTCTTCTCTCAGGTAACTCGCCATAAATTAAAAACTCCTCGCTCTCTGTCTTATGAGAAAAGAAGAGACGTCTTGTCAGCGCGGCACTTAATGTCATTAAGCGTCCTGCACTCCTCAATGTTCCAATCCTTGTTCCGTCTGCGTACAGCAGGTGCCAAGTCTTTGTGAGAGCGCACAGACGAGCCGTGAGCTGAGACGCATCTCAAGAGGCTGTACACCTGAGAAAGAATCTGCTTTTGTCCTCTTTTATGTGCGTCAACACGCTGGTTGGAAATTGCACCGACTGATAAACTGTTGCCAAGCTAACATGACATCAATTATTGTAACTGATCATTGTAATTATCCATGGAACGAAGTATGAGTCTCCACGTGTGAGCAAATTCGTCGAAAAGTTTTCCTTACTTCTCTGTACCATTCTGTGTATTTAGTCCCTCCATTTAGTCTCATTACTTATGTATAAACTACTTACGCGGTTATCAGCAATGCCAGACGTGTCTCATCACTTTTTCTTAACAAATTGTCGACAATGACTTGAATATTCGAAGCCAAACTTCCCCATGAAGTGAACCCAAACGTTACCAGGCTGCTAATATCTGCTAAGATCAAGCCAGTGTCCTCTGGTGTCTTGGACTAGCCCAGGCGTTATAGGCTTCAGAGCAGTGTCCTTTTATCTGCGGTACTCCAGATTATTAGTCAACCCCCCTTTTTTCCCCCACATAGCAAAGAATGCAGCCGGACATTAAGTCATTTTTGTTCAACTGCCATCAGGCGTCTCGTTTTCCATGGAGGTCTGCTCAAGAAAGAAGCCACGACCTTAAAAAATGTGAACAAACTAAAGTAAATAAAAGTCACATAAAAGGATCAGGAAAGGTTAGTGACCTTATAAGTAAATACACGTTTCTGTCAAAAGAAACAACCTATTTTACATTTAATCAGAAGTTTTAAAAGTCATTTAAAGGACATGTTGTGCTTAACATTATTATCTAGTTTTTCTATTAAAGAAGTACTAAACCACATGATTATTGCACTCTTCGCATGATTGTACTCGTTGGAGACGATGGAGGGTTTGATAGAAATTGATTCAGTGTCAGAGCCAACAAAGCAAATGCCATCTTATCATCACTGAACTAATTTTTCTTGTTACTGGTGCCAACATCTCATCATAACTCCACTGGCAACGGTCAGACCAGATTTGTTTGCGTTGTTTGATCCACCAGCCTCAGTCAGAGATAAGAAGAGGGTTTCAGAGGTATGTTAAGATCATATCTTTCTACCTCCCAAATCTCAGATTTTCCATATTTTTTTACACTACTAGTCTTCAGCCCCTTCTTGATGTAAGTGGCATCACTTGACCAAATTTGTGAGATTGCTTTCAGGTACTCCTGAAGTCACAAAATAATTAAAATGTTTTTTTTTTCCACATGCAACAATAACTTAAACCCACTTTCATGTGTAAAATCTGTGCTGTTACCTATTTAAATGCACTGCTGTCACAGCAAATACACTATCTTAAAGCTAAAACCACAGCTGTTTTATGGCTCATTAAAAGTTGACATATTTGGAGATTGTTAGGTCAGCAGCAATCAAGCATTTATATTCTTCCATGACTACAGCTCACTTTCCCTCTTCAGTCTTTCTCACAGACTGCATTTTCTCCTGACTCAGTGTGCTTCATCCCCAGTTTATCACCACTTTACCCAGTCCATATCTGTCCTTTTATTGTATTTGGGTAAGTTTTTGTTTGTCTGTAAACTCTAACTCAAATTCTGGAGATCCTCATTTCTCAAGTCAAATCAAGTCAACTTTATTTGTATAGCACATTTAAAAGACATCAAGTGTCAGCCAAAGTGCTGAACAGAAGGACAATGTAGTTAAAATAAAAGAAAGGTATATATTAAAATAAATGAAGTAAAATGATTGCAAAAAGTCCATATATACATGCACACACCCATATACAAATGTATATACAAGCATATGTATACATATATACATACATATATACAAACATCATCCAATAAGATAAGGAACCAAGATGAACTAAAACTAAGACAAAACAGACCCGTAGCCGATTTCAAAGTGTCCCAAAAGCCTGGGAAAATAGGTAGGTCTTCAAATTCGATTAAAAAAATTCCAATAAGGAGGAAGACTACTCTTTCTGACAAAATATAGCAATCTGTTGAGAGAAGTTGTTTAAACACACTTGAGCACATGGTTATAGCACTGGCCTGGCCAAGAAGGAAGCCTACAAACCAGATGGAATATGTCTAGGTGTTGTTTTCTCTGAGCATGGAGCAAAGTTTGATCTTCTTGATCTTTTGTGATTTATCTGATCAGGGAGGACAAATTGCTTTCATACTCCACATGCTCCACATTTATTTGCTCACAACATGGAGCAAAGGTTTCTAACAGGAAACATTTGCTGGATGGGGATAGTAGCAGCAGAAGAAAATAGTTGTGTACATACATTACAGAAAAAAGTTTCACAGGGTTTCCAAGGGAATGCATTTAGAGACCCTTGAAGCTGGATTGATACTGTCTCCTCATGTCAGCCCAGTGCTTGGAGCAACTTAATAAAACAGTTATTAAGTATCATCTGTGGTTCCAGCCAAATAAGTCAGACAAGTTCATGTAAACTCAATTAATCCTCATCCTGGACCCATATTACCATTAGGAAACATTTGAATGGATTCCGGTTTTACTCCATGCACTGAGACTGAGATAGAAAGTAGTCAGTCACCGTTTTCATCTAATCTAACTTGAGGATGCTGTGAATTAAAACAGTTTTACTGGATTTTCAACCACAATTATTCTTATCAACTTTAAGTTTAAGTTAAGTCTGGATTCATTTTCTTAACATCTCAATTATCACTGCATGCCAAACGGCATTAATGCTTTATCATGCAAAGATCAAAGATTTTCTCTCTTTAAAAGTTCATTCTTCTAAACAGAAGTTCAGTCAAATGTTCTCTTTTGACTCTTTTTTTCCATCATTTACAAAAAGGAGAGTATGAAGTTAGGGTAATGATCAGTCTGTAGTCAGACATCTGCAAAAATATGAGACAGTAAGTGGAAATTGGAAGAAAAAGTGCAAATACTTTTGATAGATGCAAATCTTATTTCATAAACTGTGTATAATGCTAGAAAGCAAGAGTAAGGTGTTTATATGTAAATAAATACGAGGTTTGGGTATTATATTACTGATCTATGACAAAAACAGTTAAACAGTAACAATGATGGTGTTTTTTCTTGTACTTTTTGCTTTGTTTGCTTGTCAAAGTCTCAAAATTTTTCTTCATTAAAAACAGCATTTTATGTGTAATTTTGTACATTAGGCACAGACATGTTTTTTGTTTTTTTTTTAGCATTTTGCCAGTCTTCAAAGTGAGCTGATAATCTCTGTTACCTCAGCTACACAAACGTTCCAACATGTGTAAATGCAAGCTCCTGAATAAAAACTAAACCTTAGCTTTAAGTATTAGTAACAGCATCACTCACATAGTTTCAAGTGTCTTTTTCTGGTCTTTTTCAGTATTTGGCTCTGCAAGGGAGCTTTGTGTTTTTAGAGCTGAGATTGGTGAGACTTTGCTATTGATTCCTGTCCTTTTGATAAAAGAATGTAAACCATGAAGCAAACAAAAGATAAAAACACTGTGGAGTTTCTTTCAGGAGTAATAATGACATATTTTACCAGAACAATCAATCAGTTATCAAGAAGACATACCTACTCCTAATATTGGATGTCTTTTCATTGTATCATGTTTTTGTGAAATTATATTTTCATAAAATAAATTGCTACTGAGAAGTGCAGTCTGAACAATGTAAATGCAAGTGGGAGATGATCCAGCAGCTTTACTAGTTGCATGTAATAACAGAGCTTTCAGTAACCGCAAGAGAAGATGAAGGAATAGGAGAAAAAGTACTTTTCTTTTCCATTCACACTGAGTTTTCTCCTGAGTCTGTAATTATTGCTGTCTGTTCTCATTGCGAAAACAGGATGTCTTGTCATCTTGAAGTGGTAATGAAACCTTTCTCTATGCTTTCTTATGGGGCCTAATGGTCACTAATTATCCGAAAAGGCGACTCCTGATGCAATCATCGGAGGTGACATTACACCTTCAGGTGTGGTGTTGACAAGTAGCAGAACCAGCGTAAGCACAGCCATGGGGGCACAATCACATTCTTTTGTTGGGTGTATCTAATGGGGCTGTTCTAATAGACAGGCTGACTCAGCAGGGTTCAGATGGAACTGTGAGTAGATGGGAAAATAACCCCTAATGCAGGCTTTTTGCCTGCTGTACTGTTGCTTCTTCTTCACATTGCCATCTTCTCAGAAAAACACTCCAGAGCAAAGATTCACAGGTAACGTACTTTCTGTTCTTACTCGTCTTCTCTCCACCGTCATTACTTTTCTCCATTTGTCACTCAGTCTCTGCAACTCTGCCCAGAAAATGTCCTTCAATTTGAAATTGTTAATTCAGCAGAGTTGGTGCAATGTGGGAGAAGTAGCAAAATGTGTCCAAAATGGTGACACTGGCCAAACTGCTGAGGATTTTCAGCAGTTTAGGCACAGGTTGGATGATAGCCAAATATCTCACATTAACCTCATTTTCAGATACAACACAAATTTGATCATGCAAGTACTTAACACTTGAGTGAGAAGCGGATTATCTGACAATAACAACAGCTTACAGCTGTCAGTTCCTGGCTCACCTTCCAGATCCAAACTGTAATTTTGTGTGTGATTGAGTCATAGTCCCTCTTCCCTGACCTTGGATAAAAACTGCAGCTGAGCAGCCAGGCAGAGATCTGTAGGGGCATAACTTATGTTGTGATTGAGGCAGAAAGGGATTTACAGTCTCATCTTACATCTGCTGTTACTGCAGTAAATATAAGTGAAAGTGTAACTTAATGGCTAATTCTGATCTACTAAAAACATAACTGTTTGCAACTCCTCATGTCACTTGTTTTTCTCTTTGTTTTTTTTTTGTTAACAGCATTTTCCTTATTCTATTTGTCATTCCTGCTCTATTTTTGAAAACATCATGTCAGATTCTCATAAATAGTTAATAAAGTTTCCACTGTTGTGCCATGCGAATAAACAAGCAAACTATGTGGCTCTGAGGACTCACAAATGGATGCTGCTGTATGTAGTTTTGTGAAGCTGCAGGTATTGAATAAACTCAGAGGAAAGACTCCTCCAAACAGCTTGAAGCAACAACTTCAGCTCCTGTTAATATTTTGTCAGACCTGAAATACATTCTCTTGAGTCTCATTAAGCTAAGAACCTAGACAAGCCTTTGTGCACTGCTCCAGCATATTAAACAAGTACACTTTAGTCTTTTGTGTGGTTTTTGGTGCTGAAATAAGAAAAACTTGATGTTCAGACTTTGTTTAACTCTATAACAGTTTTAATCAAATAGAAAGTTGAGACTTCTTTTTGCTTGGCAAGAGGTTTTCTTTTCTTTTTTTTTTGATCAGGTAGGATTACACACATTCAACTGGAAATACTGTAGGTATGGTAGGGATAGTAGACAGTGTTAGAGTACCTAGCTCCAATATTCTCCAGGCACTGCAGATTTTTTATGTCTTCTGTCACTTTTTCTCAGCCTTGACTCACTGGAATAGTTCCCTGTCTGTGTTCCATGACCTCCTGTTTTATAAATCAAGCACAGGATAGGAATATGAATAAAGAGAATAAAGAAACAGATGAAAAGTAGCTGCTGCTGTCTGTCTTTTAGCACCATATAGAGGAGCAAGGAAAGAGATATTCTGTTTTTTTACAGAAGTATATTTTATGCTGACTTTAACATGATCCAACAGCACCGGAGCCTGTTGTTGTTAACCAGAGCCCCAACCGATCTGGTATGGACATCTCATTCTTGATGATTTCAGAATAAGTTCCTCAACATAAAATTGTGAAGTCTTTGAATATCTCATCATCTACAGTACATAATATCATCAAAAGATTCTGAGAATTTGGAGAAATTTCTGTGTGCAAGGGACAAGGCTGAAAATCAATTTTGGATCCCAGTCATCTTCGGGCCCTTCAGCAGTACTGCATTAAAAACAGGCATGATTTTGTCATGGAAATCACTGCATGGGCTGAGGAACACTTCCAGAAATTATTGTCTGTGCACACAGTACACTGTGCCAACCACAAATACAGGTCAAAACTCTATCATGCAAAGAAGAAACCAGTGCCTTTGTAAATGCCAGCTTGCACATCGGGAAAGGCACTATTGGTGCTGAAAGGTTTCAGGGCAACATGTGCTCCCATCCAGGTGATGTCTTTTTTATGGAAGGCCTTGCATATTTTACCAAGACACTGCGCATACCACATCTATTATAACAGCATGCCTGCAGTCCAGACCTTTCACCAATTGAAAACATTTAGTGCATCATGAAATGAAAACTGTTGAGCAGCTAGAATCCTATATCAAACAAGAATGGGACAACTTTCCTCTCCCAAAAATACTTGTTGCTGCCCTCAAATTCAAAATGCTCTAATTTTTTTTTACATTTTATTTTACATTTTCTCAGTTTAAACATTTGATATGTTTTCTATGTTCTGTTGTAAATAAAATGTGGGTTTATGAGATTCACATTCTGTTTTTATTTACATTTTATACAGCGTCTCAACTTTTTCAGATCTGTGTTTGTAAATTCCTCCTAACTCATGTCTGGTTCACCCTCTGGCTTAGGGGGTGTAAGACTGGTGTAGTGTGCTGGCTTTGTGTATATTTTATCTTTTTGTCAAGGAGACCGGAAGTGTGGCGGGCAGGGTAGGTGGACCCAAACGCAGGACTCAAAAGACAGGAGGTGTAACAAAAAACCACAGCTTTATTTTATGCTGGGAAAAAACGGGAAAACAAATAGCTAAGAAAAACAACACATGGAGCAAAACTAGGACAGCCAGACTACAGGCTGAAAATACAATTCGCCGAGCAAAACAAGAGCAGTCTGACTACGGACTGAAAACGCAATAACAATGACAATGACAATGACAAGAGCACACACACTGAGGGAGGACGCAACGAGGAACAAGAGCATACTGAGCACTTAAATACACTACAGGGTAACGAGAGGATGGGAAACAGGTGGGAACAGAGCAGAGGCCACACCTGGGAAACACAC
>VUQS01019403.1:3538-23748 GCA_015108495.1 Heterochromis multidens
TTTTTTTATAGTGTAAAAAAAAAAAAAAAAAAAAAAAAAAAAATGCAACATTACATTTCAATTTGAACTTTTAAACTGGCTGGATGTATTCCCATGGTGGCCATTAAAGCGATGTCTTGCTGAGAGTGGTGAATAACTCCTACAACCCTAAACTGCCACAATAAATGCTGTCATGAAGCTCTGCACAGGATTTAGAAACCAGCCTCCCAGTAATGGTTTTCTGAATGTGACTTGCTCCTTGAGCCACTGAAACACTTAAACATTCATGTATATTTCCTTTTCTTTCTCAAAAATCTGCCTTTGGAGCACAAAACACTGCTCGATAAATCAATCTGAAACAGTAGCTGGGGCAGTCAAAATAGTTAAAACAATAAAAATCTACTTGAGCATTGCAGTGCAGCTATTGATTTTAATCCCATGTTCCTCCTTTAATCAATCACCTTTCAGCAGCATTAATTCCTGTTCCTTTATAGCTTGAGGCGGTCACCTGTGAGGTGAAAAGGAAATGGCTGTTCAGCCCCTTTCTTTTGCCAAAGCTGCTGAACAATAACAACTATTTCATAAAGAAGATTGATCTTCTTTGAATGAAAAGGAAAAAATATGGGCTACGAACCTTATTCAGTTTGCAGACAAGCCGTGTGCTCAAGCTGAGCCTGAGAAAATATTAAAAATTGATTTTTCATCTCACTTGGTATCCACAGCAGCTGCTTTTACAGAAATGTCCTTGGATTTAAGTGCACGCTTTGGTATCAAGTCACAGCTTACGATAAAAAAGACTCTCACAACTTGTCCACTGCACTTAATGTTGCTTGGGAGTGTTTCTTGCTAACAATAAGGAACTGTTCCACGATTGCTTCATTCATAAATCCCCCTCGTATAAAATCATTTGACTTATACATTTTATCTTGGACTGGGGTGAAGGGAGCTTTGACACTCTGTGATTGGATTAGCAGACCTATGCACAGCGAGCAGTATAATACAACCCACAAATCTAATTTGATTTGGAGAGGATGGAGGAATGTAATTTGATGTTTCTTATCTTGCTTTGTGCTGGACAGAAAAAAAGGCATTAAAAAAAAAAAAACAGAACAAGATAGCTTGTGTGAAGGCTGTATTGATCTTATACAAATTGAAACTGGCCTTAGCTGCTAACATGGCCTTTGACGCACACCTTTAGCTCATGCAGTAGGAAGAGGAGCTGTTAAGATGACACTAGTGTAGCACAGTTGGATGATTTTTAAGTTACAGTCTCCCTCCAGATTTGTCAAGATGGCAAGTTTCCGACATGAGCAGAAAAAAGAGAATTATGAATTTTAAAAGCTTGGTTAAAGGAATCTGTTTGTAATGAGGCCTGAAAGTCCCACTGTTTTCTTCTGACATATCTATAATTGCAGCAACACATGGCTGATTCTTGTAGAGGTTCATTTGAGCATAAAAACACTCTAGGGTTGGGTGATTGCTCAAATGGAAATATTGCTAATTTTTAAACGTTTAAACTTATTCCTTCTGTGTTATCCCCTCCTGTTTGTTCATGCTGAGCTAACTGTGGGTTGTTGGACTGATGGTAGCTGGTTGGAGAATTTTAACCAATTGTCAAAAACCAGTACTCAGTGAGGATATAATTTGAGACACCTGTGCATCTGGAGCTTCAAGTATTGTTCACATCAAACAGCAGGATGTGGAAAAATGTGATCTCAGTGATTTTGACCTTCACTAAATGTGGATAGTTGAAAAAATGTATGTATGTCTGATTTCTTGCTAAGGCTGCAGGTGGGTCAAAATTCAGAATCAGCTTCATAAATCCATAAACCCGGCATACCTTCAGCCTGCTGATTAGGGATGGGAATTGATAAGAATTTAGCGATTCGATTCCTTATCGATTCTCATTGGGTTCCGATTGCTCCGCTTCGACAGTCACCACCATCTCTAAGCTGCATATCAAAGGCATTACATTTGTGCAAATTAATTGCATGTTGGAGGTATTTCCCCCCTTTGTTGTGATCATTACTCAGAAAAAAGTAATGTATTACACATTACTCATTACTTTTCTTAAAAGTAATGAGTAATTTGTTAACCTACTCGTTACATTACTTTCGCGTTTCTCCGTAAAGTGACCTGAAACGCATTATCTCATCATTATCAGTTAACAATATAAACCTGATGCTACAGTCCCACACACCAACACAAATCTCTATTCTAATGAGGACACACATACGATCTTTCTTTTAGTGTTTAAATTTGAACACAAAGCCGACAACACAAAGATGAAAACCAGCCTAAAGAGACTGACTGCTCATCACTGCCTTTGTTACCTGTTGAAGTTCAGGCTCTGGCTGCTGGGCTGGGGTCTGCATACACTCAGCTTTATCATCACTCTGGGTTTTTTGCTAGCTTGTCTGTGCAGATGGTTGCAAAGAGCCGAAGTTGTGTTCGCAGTGTAATGCAGTGGTTTCTGTCCTGGATGCAGTTTGCACTTTACCATCGTGCTCTTGTCCTTTTGTACAGTAAAAATAAAATGAATGTCCATATCCCCGCTGTAGACTGCTCCACCATTTTTCTCCTCCGGCACATGAACTGAAATCAGCTGATTCAGAATCAGAATCAGAATCACAATACTTTATTAATCCCTGAGGAAATTATGTGGTCACAGTTGCTCCAGGACAGTAAGAACAGTAATTAACAAGTTAAAATACCAATATTAAATAATACAATATATTACAAATTACAAAATACTACAAATGGCTTTAATAATAAAAATAACTCTAATATATAAATATCCCAATATATTACACAAAACTGACTATAGATAAGTTGAATTGAGGTTCCCCTCTTATCATACTGCCTTTATTATATTAAGAGTGTACAGTTGTTGCAGTGTATACTTGTGCTTTAGATGGAGGAGTTGTACAGAGAGAGCCACAGGCAGGAATGATTTCCTGTGTGGTTCAGTGGTGCATTTGGGTAATCTCAGTCTCTCACTGAACATCCTCCTGTGACTGGCCAGCACGTCATGGAGTGGGTGGGAGGTATTGTCCACTCCATGACATGCTGGCCAGTCACGGGAGCCAGTCAATGGAGTGCAAATACTAGTGGAACCGATAAGCGGGATCGTTAGGCAAGCAGAATCAACTCTGTTTCACTATGATCCCATTTAAATATTATACAGTATAAAAGATGGATGTATCTATTGTGACGTCACTCATTGGTTTCTGAAGTCCCTTTTGAAGAGTCAAAATCTTCAACCATCTTGGTTGCAAAAAAGTGGATGTGAAGAGAAGGGTTTGACTGTGAAACTGATTGTCATTGGCTAATGATTTGTGATTTAGCCAACGAGCATGCAGTTTCACACCACAGATAATTCTCCATTTTAAAACAAAGTATGACCAAGGGTAGAAAACAGACTTCATTTTTAAACAAATGACTGAGGACATAAACTCATCAGGAAAGTGTTTACAGAGCTTAAATCAGAAAGCCATTTTCCCACAAACTTCTACAGCACTGGAAGTCTTTTTGCAACCATAGCTATCGCCCTCCAGTGGCCTTTAGACAGAATCTTTAGGCACTTCTCCATTGGCAAGCTCTCCAAATGTGCATAGATAAGCTGCTGCTGGCTCTGCTTTCACTGCTCTGAGATCACCATCTACAAATTTGTGGAAACAGAGTTAGCATTAGCAAGTAAACGAGCCCTCTATCATTGTAACACATGGGTTTCCTCTTGGCCAGCATGTTTGAAGCAGAGGAGTTAGACTGTAGTGTGAAGAAGTTTTTAATAACTCCTTCAGCACATTAGCAAAGAAAGCCTTGATGATGGAAAGGAGATGTCAGCTCCTACAATGTCTGCTTTCACAAAACAGGTGAAGACTCGACCAGCATTTTAAGATTAACTAGCCACTTTCCTAAGACACCACCTTCATTTTTTATTAATGTTTTTAATCCCCCTGTTGACAGTTCACCATGTCACACAGCGTTCAAGCCTTTAATTCAGCTGTTTTTTTGTTTTTTTATTATTTTAGTAATCTATTTAATGTACTTTTTAAAATCAAGATGTAGGCCTATGTTTCTGAGCTCATTAGAAGCTGTTTAGAAATACATGAGAGAGAGACATGGTCCTTACAGGACATATGACTTCATGAGATATGTTTTAGATTACACAGAATATAAAGTATTTAAAATGAGCTTAGCCAACATCTCCAGTAGTAATATTATTCCATATAACACTGATGGTGAACATTTTTTGGCACAGTAAGTACTTTTACTTTTGATAATTTATGTGCAGTTTACCAATAACACAGTTTTATGTGTAGTGAGATGTTTTTATAGTGTGTTATTGCTAATTTTACTTAAGGGAATGCTTCTAAAAAGAATTCCTCCACCACTCATCATTTTCAGTCTATGGTAAATATTTAGTTGATCACTATACAGTAGAAGCAATAATAATTTAGAATTCTGCAGAAGTGCAGAAAGAAGAAGTGCAGAGTGCAGCAAGCTGCAGGAGGCTTTCAGCATATATAAAAGAATAAAAGACAGGCAGTACAAAATGGCATGGTTTAATCTGGTCCATTTTTTCTTGTTAAATAATTTTTTTTTTTAAAACTGAGCTCAAGTTCAAAGAATACCACTGCAGAATGTTTTGGTCAAATATTGACTCTATTTTCTATAAATATTCTCATCATGAGATCATGGAAGCCTTTCTGGACTTACTGGTCATTTCCTGTTTTGCATTTCATGGACATTACCATTAATTTCTCAGGATGTGCAAAAGCTCCCGATGCTCCAGCAGTGTGGTAACCATGTGAGCACATCGAAAAATATTTTTTTCTTGTATTTTTCATCATAACCTATACCATCTTAAAATATTTTTCAATATTTCAATGCCAAAAAAAAGCAAAAAATTTTTACCAAACCTTACCACCCAGGTCATAGATGGTGACCCGAGCTACTAAGTTAAAAAAGAAAAAAGATAAGTATGCCATGCAGAAGACACCACTTTAATAACAAGCAGCTCCTAAGGCATGAAGAAACTACTGAGGACTGTTAAACGAGACGACTACTACTCAATATGTCTAAAACCAAAATTCTGACAAGTGAAAACTACAATCGCCCGACCTTCGGCACACATGGCGATGAAATAGAAATGGTCAAGAACTTTAATTTGCTAGGATAAGAGGTAAATAATGAGGCCACGTCTACTTTGGAAATCAAAATGATCAATCTTGGAAGAAATCAAGCCAACAATGTCCCTGGAAGGACAAATAACAAAGCTACGACTCGCTTATTTCGGACATGTCATCAGAAAACAACAGTCATTAGAAAAGAACATCATGATTGGAAGAACAGAAGGAACAAGGCGCAGAGGAAGACTAGCAATGCATTAGTTGGATACCATTATGACAATGACAGGAAGAACTTTGGCCAGACTTAATCAACTCTCACAGGATCAGTCTTCCTAAAGAATGTTTATCCATCAAGTTGCTATGGTTCTGGAACCAATGGCCTTAACTAACTAATGTCATGTTTTTCTAATGAATATGAGTATTACACTCTTGTAATGTTGGACACAAGATTTAAAAGAAAGACATATTATCCTTTGTATCACATGCTTTCTTCTTCAGTTGTTTTAGCAGTTAATGTAACCTTGAGCAAGCAGCCTGTAGCAGGGATGAGGAACAGGCTACAGAGAGTCTGGTAGTGAATGTGTCATCTCTTATGAATGCACATACACACAAAAATATTTCAATAAACCACAAAAACACTGACTAAGCCAGCTTTAAGTTGAGGGGAAGAAATGTTTTCAGGGAATTTTACTTCCTGAAAAGAGAAAAAAAATCAGCTTTTATTCATGCCATCTCCTGACAGTGCTTGGAAGCTTGGACTCTCTTGGACTGTTTAAATTAGGAAACATAATTCTTTATTCTATCTAATAAATGATGAAACTGATGAGAAACTGTTATTAGATACAGTAGCAAAATCAGGGCGGGCATCCCTAGTGCTCATGATGGGTATTAATTAAGACTTAAACTACAAAATAAGTTTTAAATCCATCAATAATGTATTCAGAATGTTTCTGTTCCTTGATTCTTTTTGCCTCTCGTACAGAAAGTGAAATATTGCATGGGTATTGCAGTTCTGCCCCAAACAGCCCTCACCTGTTTGAATACTGCGATACAGATGTCTCATATAATTTTCAAAAGCTGTTAGTTTTAACAAACAGATAAATCCAGCAATGTTTCGCTCACCTGCTCACTCCTTCACACTTTCACCCACACATGTTGTTTCTTGTTTACAAGCTCAGTTTCTCACTGTAGCTACCCTGTGCAGAACGAAGGACACGGCAGCCTCATGCAGGTCGTTTATATTGTGCAGCCAAGCTCATTAACTCCTAATGTTTGTTTGTTTGAGCTTGTTCCATTTGATCCCCATTAAAACGCTGTTGTAGTCCAAATGGACCTTTGTGAGCTGCCAATGGGGGCTGCCAATATTAATGCACTGCACCGAGTGTTGAGGAAAAAAATACGGGAAAGGTTTGATTGTGAGAGGCTTTCATGTCACAAAATGCTATATCACAGGAAGAGTTCTGATACAGAATCTATTTCAAAGTCCCTTTTTTGATTCCCTTTTTGGTTTCATCATCTTTTTATGTTTCTTTGATAGTTTGCAAAGAAGGCTGACGCTCAACTCTCAATTTTTTGAGTGTCCTCAACTGACAAGCGCAGCGACCTTGTCAGATTTTTTCACAGCTTTTAGACCACAGGCTGTAATTATTTCAGACCCCACCCTACACTTCTCTCGCTCTCCTGCTACATGTGCACTAATATCAAAGCCTGGATCCTCTCTTGTTCACTGTCTTTCAGGGTGCTTTTACACCTCGTATGACATGCTAAACTCCAGTACAGTTGATCCAAAATGCTACCGTTGCAGAAATATCACAAACTGCAGTTTCTTGAATGGCCTTTTGTGCCTGGCTCCAAAAATGAGTCAATCCCCATAGACTCCTATGTTAAAATGTCCAACCTTACAACAGAAATAAAAATCTTTAGAGCCTGGTCTCTGTAGCTAATCTCCCTCTTCTTAACAGCTGTATGTTGAAGATGCCGTGTTCTTGAACAAAGTGTTTCTCTGTGGCTCTTGTCTCCTCACAAATCTGTGAGCAGGTCTAGATCTTGAAATTGCATCTGCTTCCTTGCATGAAAGATGAAGTTTGGAGACTAAAATGTGTTCTCCTTGTCTGTGCATCCAAACAAAGTAGCAGCAGCAATAGCCGCAACATGCAGTGCTCTACTGTAGCGTTAGCTGTAATAACTGTATCAGTTTGATTTGTTGCTTATTTTTATTGTGTTAGTGCTGCATGGATAACACAATGTGAATGCTGGCCAGTGTGTGAGTTGTGAAGGGTAATGCACAGCACTTAGTCTGGTAGTGTCAGAGTCTGGGCAGGCTGTGGTGTGTTTTTCTGTTTCTCTGCTGCAGGTGGATTGGTGGGCGGTTCCTGCCTAGTTTCTGTCCTTGTGTGGAGCCGCTTATTCCAACTTAGTCTTCACACACCTGTCAATCATCAGATCCTTGTTCTGTGCTCCAGTTAACTCACCTGCAAGACTTACCTGCTCTGTCCTGTGGAGTTCAGCGTTCACAGCCAGATCTAATTCCAGTTGTCCACACATCCAGCCGCCTGACTCTGGTAAACATCTCGCTTTGGATTCTAACCTGCCTGCTCACTCTCCACCGCAACCTCTAAGATACCTCTGGATAACAGCCTGCCCTCAGACAGCACCTCTCATGAGTATCCTCTCCTGAACCGCAAATAAAAGATCCACACGACACCACACCTATCCTTATGGCCCCTTTCCATTTGCTTTCTCTAACTGTGTCTCTCCACAGACCCTCCCTGACTGCCAGAGTTTAGTTCCCACTCCGTTCCCTTCGCCTGGTTTCCTGAAAGTTCTCTTATTGTAAATAAAACCTTTAAACTTGCTCAGTGCTGTCATTGTCTGCTCTTTGAGTTCAGAAACCTGTTAGCCATGGTAAGTAGCGTCCTCACTGCAAGCCCTGACAACAAGCTAACTCAAGCTAGCAAGCAGAGCATAATTGGTGATGGAATTATGAAGCAAGCCCCCACATACTGGTGTTTAACACATAAAGTTTAGAAGTGCTACTCTCGTGTGTGAATTGGACAATACACATAAGTCAAAGTTATGCAGTTTAAGAGTCCAAGAGCTGCAAAATATGACATGTGACCATGGACCTGACTACATTTGTGTTTGACACACTGAGAGAAGTTTAACCTTCCCAGAACATTTCAGCCGCTTATAGCGCACTATTTTCTTGCCCCCAAGCACACCATCAGTAAATCTGTGAGGCTTTTTGTTTTGAGGTCCATGAGTAGAAGCTTGTTTTGTAACAGGCAGCACAACATGAAATGAAATACCACGGAAACCTTCTCAGTCAACCCTTAGGGCTGCTCCTGCCAGGGAGTCCTTTATGAGAAATGATGAGTGTTTTCCCATAAACATGATCTGCAGCTTATCTAAAAATTGTGTTTGAACAGAAGATCCAAATATCTAGACTTTAAAAAAAAAAAATGTACACCTTGAGGAATCAAAAAGCAGCCAATAGCAGCAAACAAAAGCAACAAAAACTGTCCAATCAAGTGAATAAAATCATCTTATACAACTGTGGAACCGTCTGAATTATGGGAAATGTGAAAAAGTCATGTCTGTTCTAACATTTATGAAGCATACATACATACATACATACATACAGCGAGGTGTCAAAGTGTTGGGGAAATGGATTTTACAGCAGATGGGGTAGATGTGCTTTGACCATTTCCTGATTTCTTTAACAGACTGCAAGGAGAAAGCTGATCTAATAGATATCTCAGCTTTACTTTCTTCTCTCTACACAAGGGTTCCATTTCCTAATTGACTGTATCTTCATCTTAACGAGTTTTGTAGAGAAAGTCTGTGTTGGAAGTAGTTTTCTGGTCAGTGAGTTGATACAGCAGTTCAGGTCCTAGTTTAAAAGAGCAGAGAGCCTTACCCTGGGCAGTCAATAACTCATTATTACAGAAAAAAAGCGGTGGATGCTGACTACAAACTCATGCACTCTGATCCTGGAATGATTCGGGGTGTGTGGAGGTTATGATGGGCACTGCTGCTTTGAGTAAGTATTTACTGAGTCTGCTGTAAATAAGACATTTGTTGAGGATTATTTTTCAAGCTGTGGATTGATGTGTATTTGGTGCTCTAGTGAGTATTTACAGCAGCAGCACCTGTGTTCATTTTTAATGAAAGAAGCTGTCCCAGTACAGGTTTGTCTTTAAAAAAAAATACAATATAAATAAATGAATATCAAAGATAAACAGCTGATGAACTGGGCAAATAAAATTGGAGCCATGTGCCGCCCAAACTCAGCTGTGAAATCCACTGAATGCAAAGTATTGTGCATTTTAAGGTAGAAAAGTAATAAAATTTGATGCTTTCAAAACTAACCAAATACAAAGTGCAGTAAACAAACAAAGAAACTCTAATATTTGGTGGGACTTCATCTCTCATTGACAGCCTAACACATTATATTGCACAGTACAGTGATGATGATGTGTCTGCAGATCACTCTAAGCTCCTTGTATTGAATAGTCTCAATGCTAAGAGGATGCCTATTCATTGGATTTCAATTTAAAAATCAGCGGAAAGTCATTGGAAAACTACAGACTTTTGGAACTGATCCAGATATAAAAGCAAATTTAATCTCTGTTAACAGAACACATAAGGTGACTGTCAATATTTTAAGATGCTATTTGAGATGACGGTGTGCTCGTTTTTAAATTAAAGAGTCTGAAGATAAGCAAGACGGTATTAAGAACAAATAGTACTAAGAACCTTTTTTGGGTATAATTTGAGTAAGTGATAGTGACAGTATAGCTCCTGGATAAATTTTGTTATGTAGTGTTTGAAGCAGCAAATGAAACAGAGAGAAATATGCCAAGAACGAGCTGGATTTCTATGATCTGAGATATTCATGTTTCAGAGGAGGAGTCTGGACTTTATGGTAAATGGATTGGTAATTATATAATGCCTTTGTACTCAAGTTGAGTACTCAAAGTGCTTTCTACTACAAGTCTCATTCAGCCAGTCACACACACATTCATACAGAACCTTTATCTATCCCTAAGCCCTTTGTCTAACATTCTCACACACGCACACAGTGGTGGATGCATCGGGGGCAACTTGGGTTTCAGTATCGTGCCCAATGATACTTTGACATACACACTGGAGGAGCCGGGGATCAATCCACCAACAATCTGCTCTACCACCTGAGCCACAGCAGCCTTATTTCAGTGATCCCTTTACTTTTCTTATAGTGCTACAAGAAGCTAAAGATCTTCTTGATGGACACCAGAGCTGGTGGAGATGATGAATGATGAAGAATATAGAAATTACAGTAGAACTGCAAGAACTGTAATAACTTTGTTGCATCACTGTCTTTGATTTGTGCCATAATTACAAAACAATTGTAATTCATCCAGTGTTTCAATTTGTGACAAAACACCTTTGAACAAAGTAAATTTACTTTAGCCTCTGCTTAACTCTTGTTTTAATGCTAATTATCAAATGTTAGTATGCAAACACTCCAAAATAAGATGAACATGGTAATTTGATTGCCTTGATTGCCCTGAGTGTGTAGCTCAAAAGACAGTCGTGTTCGAAAGAGCAAACAGCCGCAGAGAATTGCTAACATGGCTGGAGGCTGTTTTGTTTTCTTAAAATGCTGCAAGATTTATGTGTGCCTGGTGGGGAGGAAAGCAATTAGAAGAAGCTGAGGAGTTTATAACTATCTGTATGAATCAGTGTGTTTTTGGAGAAGAATTTCACATCACTTTAACCTATCAGGTCAATTCACTTGAGCATACCACATCAGTCCCATTTGTGAAGTTTTCTATATAAAGAAAACTCCAGCACCAAAGCTGTTTCTGGGCTTTTTATTTGATTAACTTTTTCAAACAGCACTGCCATGTTGGTGTAAGTTTGTGTTTCTCACATAAAGGTTCCTCGTGTAGTAAAGCTTTTCTGGTAAGGTTTATGAAAAAACATAAAACCCATGTTTTTAATGACACCTGGTGCTGTTAAATGAACTACAGTCAACATCCTGTTGTTTTAGTTTGTGTACAGTAAATGCTCACATGTACGAGCTAGCAGCGACTGAGAGTTCAGTGTGTAACATAATAATCAGAGGCCCACAGGGCCATTTCTACCTTTCTGGGGGCCTATGCAAGATTCTCTTTGAGGACCCCTATTTTGTAAGACCACAGTGAGGTAGGAGTTCAGACCCTTTAAGATGATCTATGGTGATGCATCAATCTGTTACACTTTAAGCAGAAAACAGGCTAGATTCCTGAATCTAAAACTCATGTTAATGATCTCAAGTTGACCCAAACAATTTAAACCTAGGCTCCTTGATGTCCATAAATGCAACAGATGGAGCATTTTCCTCATTTTAGATTTAGGAAACAAAGTTCATCAACACAAAACATAACAACATAAAAATTCTCTCCCCTCCCACTTAAAACAGTAAATAATAATAATAAAAAAAAACAGGGCCATTTTCCAGATGATAGCAGGCATCCATATGAATATGCATACAAAAGACAGAAAGCAAGCAAAAAAGCATATTAAAATATAATGTACAAGCATTTATTACTTATCTTTATCCCGTGGACGATTTTATTCTTCAATTGTCTTCTTTTTTCATTTTTTGGCACCAGAGGGATACGCTCTTTTTTATGCCATTTAGGAATCACTGGTTTGGCCTACCATTATTCTCCTCCTGACGTGACGTGCGGCTGTCAGTAATCCCATCATACCTGCTGGTAGACATCACTCATTGCATAATAGCCTAATGATTGAATGGATTATCCCACAAACACAAGCTACAGCTTCCCTGTCATTGCAGCTTAGTTTTGTTTATATCCTACATTTAATTTTTAAGCATATCAGTGCTTCACTAAACACAGGAGGGGCATTAAGTGGCTACAAATAAAAACAGGTAATTTTAAGTCTCCCCAAATATATTGAGGCTGAGCTTGCAGCTTGAGCACCCCTTATTGGCTGTGGTGGCCCTTTGCATTTGCATAGTCAACATATGGCAAGAAACCACTCTGGGGTCCCAAAGTGCCAAATAAAGGTACATTGTCCATTTGGCAGTTAAATATCAACGGGCTAGCCCCCACACTAGCAAGTGGATTTAGAGATAAAGACTTAAATCTGCTATCACTCCTCTTTAAGTTGTTATTTAACATGTTATGGAAGAAATATATTATTTTGACCAATAAAACTGCTTGACCTTTTTTCTTTCCTATTTACCAAAGTTGACTTGAAAATGCCCCAAACTGTGCCAGATACATGCGGTCACTGCTAGCTGTCTTCCCTGAGCTTGTTTCATAGCTAGTTGCTAACAACCTGCATTTTTGATTTTTTTTATGTAACATGGAGATTAGCTTTATCTGTGTTGTGCAGGGAGCTGGATGTTTGCTGATATTGATTGATGGTTGTAAGTTGTTATCTAGTTTTGCTCACTGGTAGCATAGTTTGGAATTGAGGCAACCCACTCAGAAGGAGGCGTGGAATTCACGTCCGTTGGGTTTTTTGGAAAAATTCTTCCTAAGTCAGCAGTGTAGTTATATAAATGATTTTATACATGTTCATTCAATACCTAGAGGGAGCAAAGGGCTGTTTTTTTACTTGGTACCTAACAGTTTTATAATTTTATTGATTTTTAAAGTATTACTTTATTTAACAACTTTATTTATGTTGCAACTGATCTATTTTTAAATAAAATACCTCATTACAAGCTTATCGGTGGGCTTGAATTAATAGTGGTTCTTGGGCTTGTAAAAGCAGACTGGTCATTCCAGTCCCTGTGGTCATTATATAATGTACAAATAAATGGGCTACAGTGTGGGTGTGATGTGTATTACGGATTCCGAAATAATTATGGTTCAATGCTCAGTTGCAGTGGATGAACCATATAACACTGTAACACTTGGCCTCTCTATGGGAACCAGCTTTCCATAATTTAAAAAATGTATGGAATGGTGTTTCACCTTCATATCAATCATGATATGTCTGCATTCACACATGTCGATCCCATGCCTTCTTTCATAAAATACAACACCATGAATATTCATAGTGTGGCCCAAAATGATAAGGTGTGTGTGTGTGTGTGTGTGCGTGTGTGTGTGTGCATGTGTGCGCAAGAGAGGTAGAGAGCAAGAGATAGCAATCACACAGCCAGACAGGAAGGTTTGTGGTTCCAACGGCTGAGGGGAGACATTGTGGAGCTGCCCAGCACCAGAGGTCTGAACAGATGGATTTAGTGGGGTGCACCGGAAGGTTTTCGGGGTGAGCATAGTCCTGATGTTCATGGCTAACTGACTCCACCTCTCTAGGGCTTACCAGATAGACTAAATGAGACATGGAAAATCACAAAAATGTGTTTGTTTGTGTGCACGTGTGTCTATGTCTTTGTCTGTTTCTGCAAATTTTTCTTGTTTGTCATGTTTTGGTTGTCAAACAGCAGGCCATGATCATAAAAATGCAATTATGATCTGTCTGACTGAGCATATCACTGAGCATGCCTCCAACCAACAAAATGAGTTGCAGCCCAAATGGAGGAAGTGACACAGCACTAGTGACGGTATTAAGAGGTGTTCTGTGAATTCCCTGTAAATTCTGTGTTTAATGTCATTCATTTAGTTATAGAGGGGTTTTGCAAGTATACTGCCACCACTGAAAGAGAAAGTGTAAAAGGAATAACCATGCTCTCCATCAAAAGGCTCACAGAAGTGTAGGCAGTTACAGTATAAATTAATTAGTGAACGCCATTCCTTGGCTAGGGTTTGTGCTCTGTCCGAGCCTGTTATTCCCTGTGACGAGAGTGGGGCCAGTGCAGTACAGTTCAACTCATTAGCGGTTGTTGTCACAGTTGCAGTTTTAACACATTAAAACTCTTATCAAAACCTACTTGATAAGCAGCACAGTGCCGGAAAAATTAATTAGATTGATACTCTCAATTCACAACCAAACAGTCTCCCATGTGGATACTTTTAAAGCAAAATGTTTGCAGCAGATTTGTGGCAAAGATGTCCATTTGCTTGAATATGTTACCACAGGTTTACCAATGTTGGCTCATAGTGGGAAACCTCTAGCAACATTCTAGCAATGTTGATTGCCAGATTTTCCCTAGTTTAATAATAAAAAAACAACGGCAAAGAGAGAGGTGGCAAAAACAAAAGAAAAAGCTCATAGTGAGTTGTATGTGAAGCTGGATACTAAGGAAGGAAAAAAGCACTTGTATCAATTGCCTAGACAGAGATCAAGCTGGAAATAAATGAAGAGAATGTGTTGAGAAGATGGAAGGAGGACTTTGAGGAGTGGATGAAGGAAGAAGAAAATGCAAGAGAGAGGAGGACGGATGGACGTAAGTTAGTGAATCAAGAAGTGCAGGGGTCAACAATCCAAAGCAATGGACAGTGCATAAGAGAGGTGAACAAGAGTGCAGGCAGGGTGGGGGGAGTGGAGAAGAGTGTCAGGGGTGATTTGTGACAGAAGGATAGCAGCAAGAGTGAAAGGGAAGGTTTACAAGATGGTAGTGAGACCTGCTATGATGTATGGTTTGGAGACGATGATACTGACAAAAAGACAGGAGGCTGAGCTGGAGGTGGCAGAGCTGAAGATCCTAAGATGGACAGGATTAGAAATGAGTACATCAGAGAGACAGCTCAGGTTGAGCATTTTGGAAACAAAGTTAAAGAAGCAAGGTTGAGATGGTTTGGTCATGTGCAGATGAGGGATAGTGGATCTATTGGACAAAGGATGTAGAAGATGGAGCTGCCAGGCAGGAGGAAAACAGGAAGACCTCAGAAAAGTATGTAGTGAGGGAAGACCAGCAGAGGGTCAGTGTGACAGAGGAGGATGCTAGGGATGGGGTGAGATGGAGGCAGATCATCCACTGTGGCGACCCCTGAAGGGAGCAGCCAAAAAAAGACAAAGAAGAAGTGCAGATGCAGATCACGTTCTTTGAAATTGTGAAACAGGGCACTAGCAGAGGGCACACTCTTTGAGTACCTTTTTACTTTTGCACTTATTTGTCCACAATTTTGTTGAAAATGTTGTATTTATTAAGCACCTTTGGGCGACTGTTGTTGTGATTGCGCTATATAAATAAAATTGAATTGAAATTGAGATCAGTTTTATGTAACTGCACTTTTCCAACCATGACAACACAGCTAAACAGCTTAATAGTTTATCTGACAAAGCAATCAATTTATATTTCCAGACTAGAGACACACTCACAGTGGCAATGCTAAAATCCTGAATTTGCATGTATTTTGAAATTATTTGACCATGAACCTATTTTTTTAATAGGTGGAATTTTATCTGTCGGTGACATTAAAAGCCACTAGTTGTTAGGAGTGATCCTCTGGAGAGTCTGAATGCTTGAATGCCATCCATCCAGTACATGTGCAGAGATATTTCAATCTGTACCAGGGTGGCTGGCCAACAAATTAGCATTTCCAGCCTTAAAGCCGTGTGCAAAGATTGCTAAAAATGAACCACTGCTGTCTTCAACACTGGTGTCTTTGAACTCATCTCCATATTCTGCGCACAGTAAATAAAAGCCTTTAAACATATAGCTTAATGACAAAACCTAATGACACACGTCCAGCCTGGGGATTACCTTTTCAAAGACTGAAGGCCACTCAGCTCAACATCTAACAAACAGAGATCAGCTGAAGAGTCAGCATTATAAAGCACTTACCCTTTTCCACTGTGTCTTCAATGGACTCTGAAGAATGAAAAAGGAAAAAGTGTAAAGACACAGTCAGACTACCGGAAACAGAGGTTTTTATTTTTCTTCCTTGACTCTGGGATGGCCTACACGTGTGGTGTTTTTGACTGCGACTGTCAACATGGTCGGCTGACAGTCAGCGTCTGAATTGAAATCAGCAAAACTGAGAAATGCTGACTCTGTAAAGCCTTCATCCCAATGTCCAGTCCCACACCAGTCACAAAATCAATATGCAACACGCTCCCTGTCAAATAGTTTGACTCATTGTTCCTCCGTAGCCAAGCATTGAGTACAGGTAGTGAAAAACAGAGGAGCATCCTACATTGTGTGTGTGTGTGTATGTGTGTGTGTATGTGTGTGTGTGAATTCCCACAGAAGGGACCGGGTGAAGCTGGAGGCTGACAGGAGCGCCTTGATGAGCATCCCAAAAAACCTGCACAAACACACACTATCAGAGCTGGCCTCAAACATTAAAAAGAGGCAGGCAAAGACCTGTTGGGAGATTCGCTGTTAGTGTTTTTTTTTTTTATATTTACCTAAAAGCAATGATTAGTTAAGCATACAGAATCATCCATCTTTAGCAATTAGGCTGTAACGCAGCACACACACATGGAACTCAAAAAAGGTGAGCTAAGGAGCTGAATCAAGGCATGCGGCCAAAAATTGTGTGCATGTTGCCATGCCAGCATAAAAGCCCCAGAGTCTGAGAGTGTGTGTTTGATTAAGGACATGTGTATTCATGTCTACGAGCGGTCCAGTATATCAGCATTCCCTTTTTGTGTTTACTTTCCTGATAAAAGGCATTTCCAAAAACGGACTTCAAGAAGCCAAACATCACCTGATTTCACTTCTTTAACAATCTTTAAAAGACGACCGATTGTTCAAAGGCTGACGTTGGGGGGGGGGGGCTTTAAAAGAAAGTGGGTCAACCCAGATTGCTTGGGGGTGAATTATGTAAGCCAGACAATGGGATTAACATGAGCTGATGAGCGAGACATATCAGCTGATGATACTTTCACACAACTGACTCTGTGTCTGGCTGCAGAGCGCATGCTGGCCCTGAGCAGCTGCTTTCCTTCCCTGCTGCTGCTGTTTTCATCTGCCCGTCCCATGTGACCTGAGAGCATCACAATTTCACTGTTGTTCTGCAAAACAACACAGTTAAAAAAAAATAAAAGTGGCTTTTCTGTTACCCTGAAGTAATAAAAGATGTCTCATGGGTGGCAGCAGACACGTGGTGACCTGTAATTCTAGAAAAGGTTCATCCTGGGACAGGATCTGGCTGCTGTGTCATGACACTGTGACTCCTGCAAACGTTAACTTTAAGCTCTCGTGTACGCCTAAATTTGGAGAAGCTCAGATAAAGGAACAATCAGCCAGAACATCAAACTGCCTCTTCCTGTGTTTGCCTCTTTTTGGTCTCATTAGATGTTCTCCATTTCATGCCCCTTTTTTTTTGACAGAGCAGATTTTCTTTCCTAGTGGTCTGACAATCTGCCAAATGGAGCACAAGAGTAGGCTGCTGAGACTCCTCTGAGACATCCTAGAAACCATTACTCACTATCCAGGTCAACTTTGTGTTCACTGTTCACCGAGGAGGCTCGCTGTCTGTGACCGCACCATCCAATGTTCAGGAGCTGGAGTGAAGTGAAGGAAGGAGGCCTGATTCAAAAGCCATAAGAGACTTATTGCTACAAGATAATGCTGGTGGTCTTTGTGTTAGAGGATACAAATTCACATAATGAAGCTACTACAAACTGAACCTGAAGCTATTACAGTAAGACTTCAAGTTAGTGCTGAAAGAGGTGCTAGAATGAGATAATCTGAGACAGATGGTCTAATCCCATTCTTACACCCTGTGATACATGCCATGAAAATTCACTTCATAATAAAAGCAGGCTGAACAGTCCTTCAGTTTCAGTGTGAAAATACACATTTCTCACTTGCCTGCAACAATATGCTGACAATTGGCTGAAGTGTTATTGTCATGTGACTGTCCACACACTGCGTAAACAGCAAGACATTCTTCTGCATGCTAAAGAAAAAAAAACAAGCCTGGTTCACAAACTGCTGAAAGAGAAATGTGTTTCCACCCAATCTCAAAACCCCACACCAGTCAGGGGCATTTCCCCTTTTCTCACACACTCACACACACATCAACCCCCTACTACCGAGACAGCTCATTCTTACCTATGCAAAGCTGCAAAACATACGCGTAGTATGACCACGCCACTATGAGAGCGATGAACAGGACCGGGATCCAGTACAAAACTCTCTGACAGCCCCGCTTGATACTACGCGAGCCCGACGGTGCCATAGTCTAGGAGCGGATCATTTCCCGTGCGAATTCGTGTGGTGCTCTCCCTCCCCTCTTCTCCCTCGCTGCGTGCGCGCGTGTATATGTGCGTGTCTTCCCGTAGACTGTCACTGCATCGTAGCTCCGGCTCTGATCAGCCGAATCGACAGCTCAGACGCAACATCCTAAACCAGCCTCCCGCCCGCCTCTCTGATGCCGCTGGTGCTGCTGCTGCACTGCTCTCCCCTCTGATCGTCCTGCTCAGCTACTAGTACAGACTACAACAACACATCAGACGGCTCACGCACACCTGTGCACGCGCTCAAGCACACACTCAGAGTCCGCGCCGCCCCTGCTGCCTGCCTCCCCACAGGTTGCCATGACGTCCGCGGGATGCTGCAAGCCTGGCACATTTTTCAGCGCGCGTAGAAAATGGGTTCAATAAGTTCAGACACACTCGCGACTGTCGAGTACACACGCGCACGCGCGACTACAACTAAAGGTCCAATCTACACAAGACTGTGAGGTCAGTTGTACCTCTCTGGTCAGTTTGTCAAATCTGAGTGATGTGAGTCAGCTCCTTCCCCACCTACCCATTTTGCTCAGTGTGTTCTTGTTTGTTTTTTCGCTATTCTATCCCTTTCCCACTGTCCTACCTTGTGTTTAATCATTGCTTGACAGTGGAGGCGGAGGTCTGCAAGATCCAGCTGCTTCTGCTGCATCTCCACCTGCAAAATATTCTTGCAGCCCTACTGCAGAATGCATTGTACAGAGAAACTCAGCCAGACTACACACTATATTGTGTGCCAGTTACCATCATGTTTTACACATTGATTTACGATTAATCAGCGGAGAACTGGAGGTTTGAAGGGAAAGAGAAACAAATTATACTATAAAATTTTAAGTAAAGAGTATTTTACAAGAAAATAATTAAATTAAATTTATAAGTACTGTTGTGTGTAATGTTTGCCCTTACATTTACTCATTTCAGGGTGCGGGCTGTATTATAACCTCCCCTTCTCACTTTCTATCAACACACGCGCCAGTTGTGTAGACTACAGCTTTAGCTTGTCCTCTTATTCAGTGGGGCAAATACTGAAGGCATCTGCTTGACACATGGAAATGTTTGTGGAATAATGCCCTGGCCTAAAGGACAACATAAAAAGAATCAATGGCATTTTGGAATTAAGTTTCAGGATTATTTTATTTTGACCCTATGAAGGTTTTACACATTGTTTATCTGTTTAGTGTCCTTGTGTAGCCATGTCTTTTCAAAAGTTGATGTTGCATGTTGTTAGTGATAACGCTATTTAATTTTGTTTCCTCTGTCATTTAGGCTAGGGCATGATTCCACAAACCTTTGCAGGTGTAAAGCAGAGGTCATCAGGGTTGTCCCTTCTGAATGAGAGAAAACACCAAAGCTTCACACAGTAACAGCCTCCATCTCGATGGCATACTCTGTCAGGATACTCTATAATGTATCCTGCACCCATATAGTAATGTGTAGTTACAATTTAAGAGAGAAGGTTAGCCTGCACCCATATAGTAATGTGTAATTACAGTATTAGAAGGGGAAGTTAGCAAACACAAAAAAGGACAGAAGTGTAAATCTGCCTTTAAGTTTTGGTGACTCAGCAAAGATAACATTGTAGGAGAAAAAAAAAAAAAAAAATATATATATAACATGTACATAAGTATTCACAGCCTTTGCTCAATACTTTGTTGAAGTATTGAGCAATTACAGCCTTTTTGAGTCTTTTTGAGTATGATGCTACAAGCTTGGCACACCTATTTTTTGGCAGTTTCTCCCATTCTTCTTTGCAGAACCTCTCAAGCTCCATCAGGTTGGATGGGGAGCGTCGGTGCAGAGCCATTTTCAGATCTCTCCAGAGATGTTCAATCAGGATCAAGTCTGGGCTCTGGCTGGGCGGTGCCTGGTTTCCTTCAAACGTGACGCTTGGCATTCAGGCCAAAGAGTTCAATCTTTGTTTCATCAGACCAGAGAATTTTGTTTCTCGCAGTCTGAGAGTCCTTCAGGTGCCTTTTGGCAAACTCCAGGTGGGCTGACATGTGC
>VUQS01019404.1:20615-31319 GCA_015108495.1 Heterochromis multidens
GGACCTCTACATACCACCAACACAACTCTTAAGTACAGAGGGACCTCTAGAGCACTACTATAACTACTATATTTATACTACACAGGGGATTAAGGGAATAAACTATCCTTAATAGTAACTGTAATTACCTCATGGAATCATCACTGAAAAAGACAATAAAGAAAAATAATATGAGAACTTAGATTTAAAGTATTAAAGACAAAACTACACTAAAAGTTTCTTCATTACAGACTGTTGATGTAAACTAATGCTAACAAAATAAACCCCAGAAAAGAGAAACTAATGTAATACCTTTCACGGCGAGTCTTTTCTAGCTTGTCTTTGAGCATCAGGATCTCTTTCTGCAGGTTGAGCTGTTGGCTCTCAGCGTCTCTCAGCTCTTTGCGGAGGGCCTTTAGCTCAGTGCTGTGCTGTCCCTCCCTGCGTGCCAACTCTTCCTCGTAGAACAGCGTTTTCTTCTCCATTTCTGCACGCAAGCGCCCAACCTCCTGGGTCTGGTCCGCTGAGGCTGGGGCAGCAGAGGAGCCAGCCTGCTTCACCTGGGTGGCGGGAATGAGGAGAAAAGTGGATTTGTATGGAGAGAAACGACAGAGGTACAAATAAGACATTTTGAACTCATGCAGTAAAAAACAAAGGGGTGTCTAAGCCATTACTATTCATCACCCATCTATTTTGTGGATGGTTCATTAAAAGTGAATGTATTCAGAATGTATTTATATTTCTTTACACTCAAATATGGTAAAAAATAAAATAAAATAAATGTAAAACTCCTGATCTAAATCTCTTTAACTTCAGTTTTAACTTTAAAAGATGTGCACCCTGTAGGAAGACAGGTTCGTCTTCACGTGCGTGTGTGTGCACGTATGTGTGTGTACACGTGTGTGTGTGTGTGTACACGTGTGTGTGTGTGTGTGTGTGTGTGTACACTAACCTTAAGCCCCTCCAGCTCCTCCTCCAGCTGTCGGCTATATTGCTCATTACGTTCTCTCAGCTTCTTCTCTTTCTGAGACTCAGCTGCCTGCTCCTCTGCCTGAGCCTCCATCTGATGGCAGACACAAATGATCTACAGTGATTGGATGAAAGCAGATGAGGTACCTTTTCAAACATGTTACGGATGCAAGAAGAGGTTCGTGAACCCTTTGGAATTTTCTAGATTTCTGTACAAATATGATCTAAAACAAAATCCAATTTATATTCAAGTTCTACAAGTATAAAAAGACAACCACATTAAACAAAAAAACCCCAAAGACAATAAAGAGGAGGAAAAAAAACACGCCTGACAGATAATTTACTGAGGAAAATCTATCCAATACTGGGAGAGGGAAAAGTATGTGAAACTTCTGGATTACTACATTTCTAATAAATGGAACGAGTGTGTGGTGTTAGCGGGTGGCCTGTTTATAGTTAAAGAATGAGGATCTATTGAAGTGTGAAATAAGATTTCTGTGGTCTTCAGAAAGAGAGCTGTGGATTCTCATCAGGCTGGAAAAGGTTAAAAACAGTCTCCAAGTGGTTTGGACTCCACCAGTTCAAACATATCCTTAGGAATGGTTAAACAACAAGGATCGCTCTAAGAGCAAGGTGTTTAATATACTGGGAGGTCACAAATGAAATGAATAAAGTCCTCTCCACCGTTGGCCAATGTTCATATTGATATCCACCACCAGTAGAGCACTAAACACAAAGGTGTGCAACCAGAAAGCTACTGCTCTCTAAAAAACAACACTGCTGCCTATCTGCAGTTTGCTTAAGATGACATGGACGAGACAGCAGACTGTTTAAACAACATTTAGTGGAAGGATGAGACCAACATTATGGTCCAAATGAGACGCCTTCTGTTTGGAGAAAGGAAAATGCCAGGAACTTTAACCTATCCGTGAAACATGATGGTGATGCCATGGTTTAAGCCCATCTGCTGGCCAAGAACAACTCATTATCATTGATAGACTATTGAATTTTAAAATTGAACAGAGAAAAAAAAACGACTAAAAGTCCTCTAAACTTATATGCAAGACTGATGGACAGTTACTAGAAATGTTGAGTTAAGTTAATCCTTCTAAAGGGAGTCACAGCAGAGACTGAAAGCAATAGTTCACATACTTTCCCCCCCTCACTGATATACAATGTTGGTTTATTTTCCTTAATAAATGAATAACTAATTCTAATATTTTCATTTTATTTGCATAACTGGTTCTCTTCATCTACCTTTAGGACTTGTGTGAAAATAAGATTATGTATTATGCCATATTTATAGAGAAAGATAAAATTCACAAACCATTTCTTGCAACCCAATCGTATATGCCTGTTTAAAAACAAACAAAAAAAAAAAAAACCATGCACATTTTAAACAGACGACAGGTAAATACTGCTCTAGTAACACAAGAGAAACAATGTCTCAAATCAAATGGATACATTTCATTTAATTTTGTGACTTTATGCCACTGAATTCTGTGTATATGAACCTTTGTAAACATCTATTGCGATTCCATCCATTATATTTTTAGCAGTACAACAACATTGTTTCTGATGAACTTGACTTTGAGCAGATTACACATGAAGAACACACAGAGAGCAACAGTAGCATAAACTGTGCACCAACCAGTGGATGAAGACAGAACAGGGTGTGCTAGCAACCACAGGGGAGTCTACTCTACCTCCTTCTTGGCCCTCTCGGCCTTTCGCACCTCGAGGCGGAGAGCCTCCACCTTTTGATTCTGGCTTTCTATCTCCTCCTCTTTGTCGCGTAACTGGCGAACCAGACGCTGCTTTGCTGACCTGTGTACAAATGAGCCAGAACAGGAAAACATTCAGCATGGGCTTTCTATTTATGAATGTGACTCAGTAACACACTGTATATTCAGACAATTTCTTTGTTAAAAAAACATTACTAAACAAACTCTAGTAGTATTCCCTATAGTACAGAATAAATTCTCCATATCAAAACATTTATAAGCCAACCAATTGAGGCCTGACTTGGAGAAGAGTGGATGAAAAGGGGTGTTGGTTTTGAGAAATGATGCAGGAAAGACATTCTACCTGAGGTCTGTGAGTTTCTCATTGAGCTCTGAAAACTCCTGCATGGCCAGTTTTCTCTGGCTGTGGGCTTCCTTCAGCTCTTTAGACTGAGACTTCAACTTCTCACTGGAGTCCACGAGGTCCTGACCAGAACACAGACAGTGCAGTTAAGCATTCAGATTCCTTCCACATAGTTTCTTTTTCCTCCCACAAAGAAGTCCAATAACCTATTTAAAACTGATAAAGACAATTATACTCCTTCCTATTCCTTTAAATATCCAGAATATAATCAGGCAGATAAATTTACTAGTTTAAACTGGATGCAGGTTTACTCCATTTTCACATCAAGGTGGACCATGATCGGCTATTTTTGATACTGGACAGTCAGCTTGTACTTCCACATCAATAATTTTAAATCGTGTTACACAGAGAAATTTAAACATCCACTGAGGAAGGACAAGCAAACAACATTTTTAAAGATGAGTTTAAGATTCCCACAGTGACATAGAAACACAGTCCTGTCATTTTTTTTGTTTTACCTCTGACAAAAGCCAGTCCACACAGAGCTACATTAAACACTAGTTCTACCTTCTGTAAGTCATCCCGCTCCTGTGTGATGCTCTTCATCTGTTTCTCAAGAGTCTTGATGTGTCTAGATGAGTCCTCCAAGTCCCTCCGAGCCAGCGTCACATCCTCCAGCTGCTTCTCCAGTTGGCCTGAGTCTGAAACATACACACACTAGGTTTGAAATGTAAATGAAAATGTCAAACATTTGTCAAACACAACATTTGCTGCTGTACATGTCTATTTATATTGTTTAGTTTCTGAAACAATCAGCCACTGAAGCTAATGCAAGAAAAAAAAAAAGTTGCACTGTGTCTTGATTACTACTAAGCTAAAGAGAGAAAAAAAAAAGTCCTGACCAGCGATCTGCTTCTTGAGAATGTCAATCTCGCTTTTCAGGCTCCTGATCTCCACCTCCTTGTTGGCACTGAGGGGTCCCTCGCCTGTTGTGTGCTGCAGCGCCTGTACCGTCTGAGTCGACTCTATAACACGTCAAGAAACATAATTTATATGCCTTTTGCTTTACACATCAAATGGGATGGATTTTAAAAGAGATACTAACACAAAAGTGAAAAGTTTACATTATATGTACAGTGTGTACAGGTATGTAGAGTGGATGCTTTACTATTCTGAATGCTGCATTTACACGTCTCCTCCCTCTCAGCCTTATTGTGGTTGTGTGCATGTATATGATGCAACACATTTTACCAGATGGACCATTTCTTCAACCTAACCTTGCAGTTTGCGGCTCAGCTCTAGCTTCTCCTGCTCCAGGCGGCGAATCCTCCTCTCATAGGCCTCAGTGGCCAGGCTGTCCTCCAGGCTACGCTGCACATCATGATCCACCTCGTCCTGCCCGGCCTTACCCTGCTTACCTCCCAGTTGTCGCAGGCAACCCCGATCAGAGAGAGTACTACAAAGGAGGGGAGTGAGAAAAGGGGTACAAGTGAGGACATGTGATCAGTGGAGAAAAATACATTTATATTTGTGGGGGGAAAAAAGGGACATTATGATGTCAAACAGTATTAAAGAAGAGGGGAGAGAAAAAGGCCATAAGGAAAAATACAGAGAAACATCAGGGAAAGAGAAGTGGATGATAGTGATACAGATGAGTTAAAAGTTGAGAATATGTTGAGTCATGGAAGAAAACAGCAGAGGGAGAGGAGTGTGAGGTGGAATGAGAAAGAGGGAGACAGAGTGAGGAAAAAGAGAAAGAAAGAAAGGAAGGAAAAGGCTATTATCACTGAGGCTTGAAGAGATAAGGAAGCAGTTGGTGAGTCTGTTGCTTTCTCACGAGGACCACTTCAGCGTTAGGATGTACAGCAAGTCATGAACATCACCTTATTAGGGAGGAAAGCTAATCTAATACTCCTACGCTTCTTCACATGGAGTGGTAAGAAGACCATGCGGTGAGAGGGCTTGTATAGGAAATCAGTCTATTTAAAAAGACTAATTAGATATGAAGCTAACTTGTGACAAAGGGTCACTTTTCAAAGCTGTTCTCATTCACTTCGCCCTTCCTACTAATCTTATTTTATACTTGAGGAAAATAGTACCTCCATCTGGCTCTATCCTGTTACTATCACAATCAGTCATTATAATGACTTTGAAGGAAGACTTTCCACAAAAAAAAAAAAAGAGACAAAATGAATAAAGCCCAAGTCTAAATTAGGCAGAGGTTAAAAATAGATGTTTTTTTCTTTTTGGCATTTTACAATCAACAGCAAAGAGACAGGAAATATAGCTGTATTTAGTTTTCGTATGATTTCACTCGAATGTCAAAAAGCAGCACAAACGTCTGGCATTTAGATAGGAACAGGTCAGAACCCATGAGCAAGGTGGTACCAGCAGAGAAGCAACTCACAAGCCCATATGAGGCATCTATCCATCTATGTTTTCTTTGTTAACACTTACCATTTACTTGTGTAGGTGAAACCTACAAAGGGCAGGTGGTGGCCTGAGAAAGCAGTATGAGAGGGAGGGGGCATAGTCTCCTGAAAAGGATTTTTAAAAATGTGATAAACATCTGAGATCTGCACATCAATATGAATACAACAAACAATGTGAGAATATGGTGTTCACTTTGCTCTGCTGTTCTCTAAACAAAACACTTACCGAGTTCTTTAGACAGTCATCATCCACATCAAAGTTGGAGGTATCTGTAGGACTGCTGACCTCTGGGATGTAAGGGGCTTCACACGTGAGAATGTTATCCCAATCGATGCCTAAATCCAGACGGCCACAGGTGAAAAACAAGTGGATCCATTTATTAAATAGCATACAACTATGCTATTTAATGACAACAACAATGAAGGAGTTAAAGAGCAAAAGGGATTATATGCCAGTGAGGTTTAGAAAACCCCAAAAAAGATTTAAAATTATAGTAACATGTAAACTGTATTTGTAAACGACAGACTGAACCTGTACCTGTGAAAAAGGGGTGCTGCTTGAAGTCCTCAATGCCATTCTGGCCCAGCCGGTGTTCTCGACTGCAAATGAGCCGGCGAATCAGATCTTTTGCTTCCTCAGACACATCTGTTATCTGCTGGGGGAACTGGAATCTCTCCTGTGCAAAATATGATAGTATTTGAGTATGTGTTTAAGGGAAAAAACTGGGCATTTCAGGTGAGTCTGTCAGTCTTACACCCTTCAACTCCATCAGCTCACCTTGTGGTTCATGATCTTCCCGTAGGTTTCCACCAAGGATTCTGCATAGAAAGGAGTCTCGCCGTACAGCATTTCATACATGCAGACGCCCAGGGACCACCAGTCACACTCAGGTCCATACTTGCCTTTCCCATCTTCCATAGCCTGGAGGATTTCTGGGGAGATGTAGTCTGGGGTTCCCACAGCCACAGATGACTGGACCTAGCAGAAGGATTAAAGAAAAGTCAACAAATATAACAAATTAACATGTGTGACAAAATTTTGCATTATAAGTGTAAACTCAGCCTTGTATGCTGCAGTAATAAGAGTGATGATAATGAGTTAGAGGCAAAAGTACAACTACTGCAGGAATAGACAAATATTTCAGACCCCCACCACAGGATGACTTCCTTTGTTTACATTGTTCTACAGAACTCAACTCATTTCAAATCACTTTCAGTGCTCCTGAATTATAATCAAAGCAGTATAACTGGGAAGCATCATTATATGTAATAAATATTACATTTTAGATATTAATTGCATAATTACATATTAGGAGATCCACAGTGGAAGAGAAAAGCAAATGTTGGAATGAGGATCTCTCTCATCTTTGCATAACGACAGAGGACAAACTGAAGGAAAAGCGTGAACCCCATTTTGGACCGGCGAATCAGAGCAGCGCTCTCTGCCACCATTATTTAAACAAATTAGGGATTTTCTTTTTTAGAACAGCAGTGTTTCATCCTTCCAGTAATTTTTTTTTTTTTTTTTTTTTAAATGTAACTTTGACAAAGTCCTTCCCCTCAGGTAGTTTATACTAGCTGTTGTCATCCTTGCACACAGTACCACATACTAAAAGCGACATTCTGAGTGTTGGCTAATCTGCCATCTCTCTGCTGCTTTAATGTAGACAAAAACATCTGAGAATTACATTCCTAATTTTAATTTATTCGTAGATTTTTTTTTTTCCTTTTCAAATGGTCATTCAACCAGAGTTAACATTCCTCTGAGAACTTCTTTGATCATCTATTTCATCCTGTCTTTTTTTTTAGGGATGGGGCTAGGAGAATTGTCTGAATCACAAACTGCAGGCACCGCCAAGCAGCTGAACCGCACTCTCCTCCTGGGAGACCCCTGGGGGTTGACAAGGAGGTCAGTAAAGCTCTGGTATGTTTGCTTTGGACCAAACGAGGCATCAGCAGCAGTGTGGTAAAAACTTACCGTCCCATCCTCCATAAGTTTGAGGCAGGAGCCAAAGTCAGCCAGGCGGATGTGGCCGTTCATATCCAACAGAATGTTGTCGGGCTTAATGTCCCTGAAAAGAGGAGGAGGAAAAAAGATAAACTGAGCAAGTGATTCCTCACAAGACTGAAGAGGATGAAGAAAATAGGACATTCTTCCAAACAAAACAATACCTACATAAGGCACATCCAAAACACACACAAGCCTGAGCTCATATTCCCCATCAATTATCATCAAATTAAGTTACATAACTTGGGGAAATTTCACTGTCTCAACTTGCTTTTAAAGAATGTGTATAATAATTCAGATACATTTGTGATTCAATTAAGTATAATTTGCCTCAGCCCATTTATCAGCAGCGTGACAACTTTAAATTGACCAAAAGAAAGAATAAACACTGAAAATAGTTGGGCTTGTGGGAATTAGCTGTACTAGAAGTACATAGCTTCAAAACACACACAAACACGCACTCTGTTTGAGGAAATATGCAGCACACAAACATACTCCCTCTTGCCTTGTGTCCTCAGCAGACACACTCCCTTATTCCTTTTTGCTATGATGTGTGTGTGATCAGAGCTGAGCGGGGGGGGGGGCGCTTACTGACAACACATTCTTTTACAGATGTGTTACCAATGGCCACTGTAGATTTTCTTCTCACCCTGCATCTGTTCTGCATTACTACTGCTGATGACATGTTTACATCACAGACACACACGCTGGCTGGATTCCAGTCTGCAGAATTAACTGCTACTTAGGACAGTTTTTTCTGTCTTCCAGCTACAATGGCTGGATCTTCTCAACATTCATCAGTTACTTTCACTGTTTCATCAGCAAATTTAAGTATTTTGAAACTATAACATCAGTAGGGGTCATTTTAATAATTAACCGTTTTATCATTTGGTCAAATTCTCATGAACTAAGCTGACATTTTATTGTGAATAAGTTCAGAAAGATTGAAGAAGAACTTTAATCAGATATTTGTTTCCGTTCTAAAGAACAGATCATAGAGCGTTTTTTCCTCAGAGGACCATACTACTAATTTAGCTAAAATAAGAGAAGTGCCACACAGGTGAGCAAACAAATTCAATTGTGACACAGAGTGCAAAAAATTGTCAAACTCAATGAATCTGGTGAACCAGAGAGATTGTTTTATAATAGATCTTGTACCAAAAAACAACAACAAAAAACAAAAAACAAAACACAAAAAACTGTTTAGTTAGCTAAGTCTTTAATCTCATAAACTCTGAGGTTACAATTAATTGAAACATATTCTATTCTTAACTCAAAATTTTAAATTTTACCATTAGAGTGCATGCCTGCATCAAAAAGGGAAAAAAATATGAATTTACAGACACCAATTATGAAGAAATGCATGCTCACATTACCTCCAATAATTCTATTATTGCTTGTGTATTGTGAAATATTGATTTGTGCAGCTAAATCAAACTTTACTGCAATGGCAGTACAGACCTAAATCACTTAAAACAAGAAAGGATTAGGGTAATATTTTTATATTTACTTTCTTGACATGAATGTGTTACTTAATCATCTTGTCTGTTTTACTAACCAGTGAGAATGTGTTATACCTATGAGGTATTTATAAATGATCCTGAGTGTTTTAGTCTAACCTGTCACCTTTCTTCGAAACTCTCAAAGTCTAGCGTTCTGTATGATGCTGACATACAGAGGACAGATCTGCAGAATGTTTAAAAGTTTGCTTGCCTACAGAAGTGACCAGATTGAAATGGCTGCCAGGCCATATTTTGCCCATGTGTGGCATAAAGAACATTTTAAAGATAGATTTATATATGAAATCTCTCTATGAAAGTTTTTCCATGATGTGCAACTATATAAAATTCTTTCTGTGTGTTCACAAAGTCTCCACAAACCATCAGGAATTTGTCACAAGGGGCAGTATGTTAAACAGGTGGTCACTGACAGGTGACTCAGGGTGTAGATTCCTGGCCAAGATTTTCAGCCTGGTCTAGTGTAAACCTGTATCCATAAAGGGTACCTTCATGAGTAATTCTGTGTGTGTAGTTGTTGCATTCAGCAACATAATAATCAGAATACATACTAAACAACCCCAATCACCACTGGCCTGCACTGGTATGAAACAGAGACATCACTGTACCCCACCATTATGGCTAAATATATCCTGTCCTTGTCTGACCATTCCAGTGATTTCCCCTGAGGGCAAACCCTGTGTCTGAGGCCTTCTTATCAACACACTGAACCCTGACACGCCTCAATACACACAGTGTAGAGGCCACATAAAAACCTCTTTAACGAGTGTCAAAAGGAACACATGGGGACCTTACATGCAGCAACACACAAATGTGATTGTGTGTACCAAGGAGAATAATGATAAACTCAGCACTCAGCTAAACCACTCACACACTTGATGTAACAGGTTACAGAACTGAGCTATTTCTGTGCAGTGATGCGAGCATGGCTCTGCTTAAAATAATAAATCTGATGTCCAAAACAAGCACATACCCCCACAATCCCTCTCTCAAACTCAAGCACACACAGGCAATACTGACACTAATGAGAAGAGGGAGGAAAGCATGTATAAATAAAACAAACACACGACTTAGGTGAATACATTAAAAAAAAAAGTCACATTTCAACACCGTCCAGGTTGCCATCATTTAGCTTTTCAGTCACTGGAATGGCTGTGGCTCCAAATTTCACATTTTGTGTGTGTGTGCGTGTACATTTCTAGATTTGGCTTCAAGCTGCATCTAATGAAACTTGTACTTAGATCACAAATAAAGTCCAGTGTCATCTGATAGACAGTAACCTGTGGGCTAACATGACTTTGTGAAGTTTTTATCTGGAATTGATGGTTTTGCAGACTAATCACTCCTTAAATTTTCTTAAATTCTCTTTAACCACCAAGACATGAGACTATGTTTCTTTTAAGAGCTAGCAGGCTGAAACTGACTGGATGCTCCTTTGATGCTTTGATGTTTCTGTCTTCAGCTAGAGGTCTCTTTAAAGCCACATGTGAAGCCCCTGTCATTTTCCAGTAGTCCTATCTCATGGAGCAGGATGACGGGGAGGGCTAGCTATCTCTTCTCTTCAGAGACACCACTAAATCACCAACCTATAAAACTGTGCATTGAATATCTGCACATATGTGACTTGTAGAGACACATAAAAGTTGGGCTACAAAACATATATATAAAAACTGACACTTAATTTGACCAAATCACCGTTTGCTTCATGGCT
>VUQS01019404.1:40767-53672 GCA_015108495.1 Heterochromis multidens
GAAGGACTGGATAAAGAAAGAATAGATACAATATGGAACAGGAAGAGGTTAATGGAAACACAAAAAAGGTGGAGAGGAATGAGAAGGGACCAGGAAGGAGAAATAAAGGATGGAAGGTAGGGCGGAAGAACAGCAGAGTAGAGCCAAGTATGGGGGAGGGGAAAAGCAGGGGCAGGAAGTGACCACAGACACTACCAGGCAGCTTTAGTGCTGGCCTAAAAGACCAACACACACACACACACACACACACACAGACCATACTCTTACACAGCTGGACACTTAAATGTCAGTCCTGTTTTCTATGAGCAAAAATTGAATAATCATCTCATCAGTGATTTGGGTGTGCCCAGTGATTTGTAAAATGGGAACAAATCAATAGTGAGTGAACAGATTAGTGCAGATGTGATGGTTTGAAAAGAAGTGGCTCTTATCGATTATCAGAGCTATTCCAACATTAAAATATCAAACCAATCATAACAACAATTGTAATGACAGAGTAACTGATGAACATAAAATTTCTGGTTAATAATGAGGTTCTGTACTCTACACCTTTTCCACTATAATCTCACAAACCACCCATGTGAATGACAAGTGACAGACTTGAAAATGTACCTAAATATTGAGTATCTACTAGCACTGTCATAGCAATCAGTTTTTCAGTTTATACCGATTGTGAGTTTTTCTAACTGTTTCAGTATTTTTCCACAGTATTTGCCAGTGCCACTGTCTCACTTGTTTCTTTCCAACAGCATTTCTCTCACACACACACACACACACACTCCTCTCACTCAGTGTTATCCTCTTCTTGTCACATGTCGCATCTGTGCCGGTTTAATAGCATTCTTTTTGTTTATGGGTGCAGCAGTATATCATTTTTGAAAAGTATCAGCCTGACAGCAAATAAAGCAACATTTACCATCACCAGTGGACTTTGCTTTGTTGTTGTGTCATTCCAATTTTGTGCACACTAAATATTCCAAGACAGTGTGATGACAGCATTTCCCACAGATAGATTTTACTTAATCCAAAGAGAACGTTATCCGCGATAGATATTCTAATGGATAATTGCCTCGCTCTTAATTTCAAAGTGCTGCTAGCCGGCAAACCCAAGCCATTCCCATTTCAAGTTTCCCTCGCCAACCAGATTGCATTTGTGGCAGTTTTCTGTACCTTTCAGCTAATTTTTCAGTGACCTAAGTCTGCAGTCAAACACAGTCCAACTCTACCGCACTGGGCTGCAGCTGTTGATGGGGGTCGTCGTTCTGATCTCCAGACCACTACGAGCTGAAGGGCCACTAAACTGCTCACCGAGGCTGCAGAGCAAACCAAAAACTACCAGATGCAGTCAAAGACTGGAGTGTGTCCGTCCACATGATGAGATGTTCACTGAAGAGGCAGCAGATTATATTCTTCTATTATTCATTTGTCACAAATTACTTAAAAACAGATATTCAGAGCATGTGTGTGTGAAATAATGTGAATGAACACTGAAAAATGAAGGATACCAGAAACCCAAAGTGTTAAAAAGAAGTCAGGACAACAAAATAGGACAACAAAACATACTTCATGACACGTTTTAGCCTCGCTATGTTTTATCTGTTAATAAAAATCTAAAGTTTTATGCTCTCGGTATTGTGGTAGTTCCTCTGTATCATACTCATAATGGTATCAAGTATCTATATTTCTCAAGGTACTGTATCAAAGATAGAAAACCCAGTATTGTGACAGCTTTAAGAGCGAACAGTGTTCCCTTATAGTTGCAATTTTTTCCTTTACCAATGCATACTTGCTCAGCTTTTCAGTTCACAGTGCTTCTCACACTCCTTGGACCGTCTTAACAGCAAAAACAATGGCCAACTTTCCCTTGAGTGATAATTGCTAAACACTGCTCTGACAAACTTGCCCCGGCCTTTACATTTTGCCAAAAAAGGAGCTGCGCAGGCAGCTGTGCAAAGCGCTGCGCGCTGACAGCCAAAGTGCATGTTCATGCAAATTTATGTCCTTGCTAATTTCTTTCATTCTTCTTTTCATTTCTTCTACTTTACAGACCCACAAAGAAAAAAAAAAAATCCCTTTTGCTTTGGCCTCCTTGACCAAATTAAAAACTTAAAATTGTTAATTCCACACTGAAATATGCCTAAAATGGAAAAAAAGAAAAAGTTATAAAGGCACCAAAAAAAAAAAAAAAAAAAAAAAAAAAAATTAATTGGCATGGCTCTTCCAATATTTCTGGAGGCAAAATTTTTTTTAAAGAAATTTTAAGACTTGCAGAAAGCCTGCAAGTCTTTACAGCAGAAGGTCTCCATATGGTCTGACTAAGAAAACTGGTGTTCATTTTTAAGAAGAAAAACAGCAGCTAGTGTAACTGTGTGGCTGAGTGATGTGTTTTTAATGCAGAGCTGAAATGACTGTGTTACCACTGACCAATGATGGAGGTCTAAGCTACAGGAATAAGATGTATAAAACGTTAGCTGTACTTGTCTGTATGATCATGTTAGTTTTGGTCTGTTCTGGGGATTTGCTAAAAGTAGGAAAAAGATACCATAACATGACTTTATGATTAGATAATGGAATACTGCATTGACCTTTTAAACTTTCCTATATTTCACCCTCTGTAGCAGAAAATATAATTATTGTATAAAATATGCTCCACTTTGCCATAAGATCTACTACAAAAGTAGGGGAAATAACAGCTTGTGATGCCTCAAATTCAAAGGGCCTTTTACATTTAGATGAGTTGAATAACTTAAGTGTAATGAAAATATGAGGACATCATGACAGGAACTCATTATAACCTACCAGGGACATCCTCTGGCATTTCATCTTGATCCAGAGCTCCTGACTCTGACACTTCTTTAGCATAGCTGAACAGCAAGCTGGCCTCTCTAGTGTCTGAAAACAAATTATGATTGACTCTCACATGCATTTCTCCCTGCACAGCAGGAAGGTCAGCTCTATTTCTTTCACTGTCTACCATGACTGGTTGGTTGAATCCAAAAACAGCATTTCAGTCTTGTTTTCGATCAATTATACAATTGAAATCTCTATCAGATCCTATGTTTTTGTAAGTGCTGCTGTGATCTCTTACCAGGATTGACAGTGATAATGCTTTTTGAGTTAACAGTTGCCGCCATGCCGCTGCGAAAGCTGTCAAAGCTAATCTTTGCATCAGCTATGAAGAGCACTTGGAATGAAGAAAAACAGTTAAAACAACAGTAAGTCATCTTAAACACAAACACACAGTCAAATCTCAGGTAACCACCGCCATGTTTGTCTTCGGTACAGTATGCTAATGGGACATGACAGGCAGGAATAACAGTTAAATAAAGATTCAGTTTTGCAGCTGAGAAAGAGCAGCACCCGTTAACCTACCCGTCTCCCTGGGTATCAGAGGTTGCATGAGCTGAATGGCTTCTCTGTCCCAGCTGTGAGTGAAACAGAGGTCAGGGAGTCACTCAGGGGAGAGCACAGTGAAAATCAAACACACATGCAGTTCAGCAGGGTAATCTAAAGCTTCATATCACTAATGTAAATTTGTGGCTGTTTAAAGAGACACAGTGGTGATCCAAGAGGCAGTAAGATGGAACATGGCACAAAAGCAACAGAAGTAATAAATCTACATTCATTTTCCAAATTAATAAATGTCTGTGACACACCAGACGAGGGGGAAGGAAGAGACGGAGTCATCAAAGAGCCTCACTTCCAGCCTTTGCCCTTTGCGTCCGTCTGAAGTGGTGAACTGCTTTGTGTCTCCGATCTGAAAATGTAAACAGAATCATGTGAAGTTCCTGTCACAGTATCTCCCTTTCATGTGACATTAAGTGCAGGGTGGGTCTGGCCCGTGTGTGAACTCTGAAGCATGTCTTTGGAGCCATTATGGTGAGCTGGTATGTTCCAAAACCAACAACAAGCATTCATCATGTAACCACACACACACACAGCTACAGTGTAGTCTAAATGACAATTTATAAGGTGTAAATTAAGTACATTATTTAGAAAACTCTGACTTATTTGATCACTCACTCATCATACTCAAATTAAAAAGCATCCCCTTCAGTCTTATCAGGCTGCCCACTTCCAGGCTTCCCACTTTCCATGACCGACCTTAAAAATCTAATATCGAGCCACTTTTTAACTACCCTTCCTCTCCTTTCTTGTTAATGTTGTTTTTCAGCTCAGGAAACTTTTAAGCCTATTTTCCACCATAGCTCAGTTTATGGTAGAGGAAAAAAAGACAGCTGAAAATCCACCATCTAATGTAATCAGTATGTGAATAAAGTTGCAAAATCCATATTTTACTAACATTGATGTTTGAAAAACACCTCTTAAAATATGAATAACCATTTTGAAATGCTTTTACTTATCAACAGTTTGTATTTTATTGTATTGCCTTTTGGAATCTACATTTTTGATAATAATGTGTCAAACCAATGTTCAATTAAAAATTTGGTTGATTGCTGTTGTTATTTATTCCCTCTTTAATGTCAAACATAGATATCTTATATCTTAGTGATGCTACAGATGCTACATAACAAATAAAGACTGAATGTCAGATGTCTTGTTTGCTGATAGGATAGTTGCGGAAAAAACATGATTTTTAAAGAAAATAACCTAAAATACTCAAACACAGTAACATAGCTTAGCTGAAAATCCTCCTAAATGGATGGGCTTGTACCAAAATTTTGTGTCATAAAAAAATATACAGCACTATGTAAATGTCTTGAGCCACCCATGATTTTCTTATATTTTGCTTCCAAGGACACTGGCTTCATTGTAAGTTTTTAAAGTTGTCTTCAGAAATAGTTCTCCAGGGTTTCTGAATGTCTTTCAAAGTTTTCCTTTGGACATTGGGTGCTTTTTCACAAATTTTTAGTCCAGTCTTTTCTTTAGTTGAATCTATGAAAGATGCCAAAGATAACACAGTTTGACAGGCTTAAAATTGTATTTTTGCACCAACAAGATGATTCACAAAGAGGTATTAACCGCAAAACCTGGCACATCTCTAAATTATGTGCAGTGTGTCCTTAAAAGATTTGAGGAAACTGGACAAGTCGAGGATAAAAGAAGAAACGACAGGCCTAAAAAACTATCTACAGCAGATAAACAGTATCTGAGAGTCTAGGAAAAAAATCCAGCAAAGATCTGACACAGGACCTGAGAGATGCATCTGTCCCTTCAGTTGATCCATCTACTGTTCACCAGAAACGGTCTCAGTGGAAGGGTGGCTGTTAAGAAGCCATTCTTAAGGAAGTGAAACTGGGAGAAAAGGCTGAGGTATGCCAAATTACACAAGAACTGGACTGTAAATCTAACAGGTCTTATGGAGTGATGAATCCAAATTTGAAATGTCTGGTTCAAATCCTTGTCAGTAAGACTATCAGTCATGGACTGGCCTCTGCAGACCTCAACATTATTGAAGCAGTGTGGGATCATCTTGACAGAGAACAGAACAAAAAGCAGCCAACATCCAAAGAGCTTTGAATGTCCTTCAAGAAGCCTGGAGACCTATTCCCGAAGTCTACTTAAAGAAATGTCAAGAAAGCTGCCTAAGAGCGTCTGTGTTGAAGAATAAAGGTGGTCACACCAAATACTTACTTTCAAGTTCATTAGAATTGTACAAAATCTGTTTTTCCCCGCTATGTACTGTATTTCCACGTATGTTTGCACATGTTTCAACAAGTCACTTCACCTATTTCCTGTTTTCCTTGGAAAATATAAAGAAATGAGGGGGGCTCAAAACTTTTGCACAGGAATATAGTACAGATACAGTACAGAAAGAGTAAAGAAAGAGAGAATTTTTCTTTCCCACTAAGAGTGTCTTTAATATACCATTATGGAAAATTGTGAGAAGTTTTAGCTTAATTAACTGATTGCTGAGAATTTGAATAGAAGATAAATACTAATGTATAAACTAAACTGTAAATATGTAGCTGTCAGCATTTGGTCACATAACAGAATCCAGCAAATTGAGTCCAATATTTAACATGTTATATAACATTTTGATCATGAAATAGTCAGGCATTTTTACATTTCAGATTTTTATAGCAGAAATAAACAAGAGTGTGTTTTTTTTTTCCATTATTTTAGAGGCACTAGTTGGCAGATCTTTTTAGGTTTGGAAAGTGACAACTAAGTTTCTCATTTTACACACGACACGCACATCAGACTGAAGTTATTCTTGCTATCTGTCATTTTTTAAAGAAATCAAATAAAAGTATTTCCCCAGTCGGTGTAGTGTTTTTACTGCACACTACAGCACTGTTCTCAGACTTGTTCCTTCTATCTCAGTAAAAGTAGGTAAGGTGAGTTCATGAAAATGTAGGCACAACAAATAAGTCAATTAAAATCCTTGTGACTAACAACTTCTAGTGTAAGTGTATTCAAAGGTGAAATTTTCTTATATTTCTATTTAATACTGAGGGACGGAGGCCTTAAAGTGTCTTACGGATTTTATAGCAGCAAGTATATTTATCACTGAGCCATCCAGCTTTTGTCCGTTGGCCACTATGTCTCCCAGAGAGTAGAAATCTCTGGAGTCCTTAACAGGCAGGTGAATCAATGGCAGCAGCCTGTCAATCGTGTCCATATCAGCACACAGACACACGTGGGAATGAGCCTCCGTCACCAGCAGCCTGTAGTGGCTGAGACATCAGATACTATCATTAGACATTACACACTGTTACACCATACTTTGCACAGCATTACATTATGTTTGCCTCACTTGCCACCAGCTACCTAAAAGCACAGTAAGGTGAAGATGATTCTTAGAGAACATCTGTCTTAAAATTTCTAATTACCTCGGTGTTGCAGGGCAGAATCGATCTCCTTTCTCCAGGTCTTTGGTGGCAACTAAAGGGTTTTCAATTGTGACTAGAAAAAATGAGAACCAGTTCTCAGACTCAAGACTTAACAATAGCCATAGCTGATCCCAAATCCACACAACTTTGGGGGAGACTTCCTCACCACAGTCTCCGATGCTGAAGCTGCTGGCGAGCCCGTTGATATAAGCATCATTTCCCCAAGCGGTCACGTTGATGAAGAAGTCCGGAGAATCCTTAACAGTGAAGCTAAACGTGAATCTGTCCACACCAATATCTGAATTACAGACATGTAGGTTTGGTTAGTGATGCAGGTCAATGGCAAAAAATCACCACCAGGAGAGGGCGCTGGTGTACAAGACACTGATGTGCAGCGCATCAGGAGGAATCCTGAACATAATAGTGAAGGTGCACTGATAGACATAGAGACAGGGTACTAACTTTTTCTGTCAGGGAAGCTTTTCACATCAGTTTTTCCAATGATGATGCCTGCCACTTTCTGGAAAATATTACAAGGACAGTGGCAGTGTCTCATACTGATAATTCAAACTCACTAAAACAGGCCTGAAAACACACCAGGTTACGTCAGTGTACAGCTCCTGGTAGCAAGAAGAAAATAGTTAAACTCACTGGATGAGAGATGTTGGGATGCAGCTCAGAGATAGCGATATAGGTCTGAGCAGCCATTTTGTTTACTCATAAGTGAGTCAGGATGTTTTTGTTTTTTTTTTCTTTTATAAAGACTGTAAATAAAATAAAACAGATAAAACAATTAAAGTTAAGAACCGGGTTTTAGACGTTTTCTAAAATTAACTGCTAATGCATCAGAAGACTGTGTAATGTGTAAGAGGCATAACACAACTAGGTAAGTAACTAGCTAGTAGTGGACTATTATTAGTAATTTTTAAGTTAAGTCTGATTAAAATAGGCTAGTTTTACAGTTCTACTTTAGTCTTAATGCTGTTTCATTTAACACTCAGCATGTTTTTACCGTATACTGTCTGGTTTTTACCTGTTTCTAGCTTCTCTCTTGTCATGTGACGCAGGTTTTTCGCGGTGAAGCTGCTGCACGCGACAGTATCAATGGAGCTTTGATGCTGCCTTCACTGCTGCTGGAAATTTCGGCATTAATACTAAAGCGTCTTCAGGCTACACTAAACAAAAAAGGCTGAAACAAATGAGCTCTGCTTTTAAGGTAGCATATATTAAATACATTAATATAAAAAGACTACTGTGAAGTGGCAATTTTCTTTATTATTTTTTTAATAAAAGTTTTATGTCGGTTTTCAATTAGGCATTGCCTAATAAGCAAAAAAAAGGCAAACATGCTGCTGAACTACTCATTTATTTCAAGTTCTTCTATTAAGAAAATACAGTATGAGTGAAAGGTGTATTTTTCACCTCATTAATGATCATTTTACATTCTGATAAAAACACATTAACTGCTATTATAATTTAAGCAAATCATTACAGATTCACCATGCTGCACTTTAAACTTACTCTTCGTTGATTTTACTAACTGATCAGTTACATTAATCTTGATTTCATAATAACGAACACAAGCCAGGTCCTATTCACCTAATGTTTTGTTAGTGGCTGTTTAATGTTGCGCAAGATGAAATCTGCAATTTCAACACATTCAGTGTGGTAAACCCAGATACAGCTGTGCAAACATGCATTGAAATAGGAGTGAATGGACACAATGACTGAAAGCTGTCAATTATGCACACTGAAACACGCACATATTATATTTGAGTCATCAGTTTAGTATCTTTGTGCCTTAGACTTTAATATTAGCTTGATGATCCTACCCAGCCATCATTCACAACATGGGATTAGTTCTCAGACAGCTATGATGAGATTAATTTGACAGCTTCCTGGTTTGTTTTGATAGCACAAAGCCGTGTTTGACATATGATACTGTCTCATGCACCTAAGCAGGAATCAAAAGGTGTAACAGTAAACCCTCATTCAGCTTCACAGAGCTTGTGTTCATTTCCCGTGTTGACTAATCCTCACAGTCAGATCAGATATCTGATCCCTGTGACTAATGTTGATTTTTCAGGCAGTAATATGTCTGGTGATGTGATTTTATGACCAGCGTGTTCCTAATCACTGATAAAAAGAAAAGGTGCAGTACAGTAGCAGTCACAGTAAGAAAATAGTTAACACAGGGATATTTTTTCTCAGCAGACAGTCTGATGTGTGACTTTCCATCAGTGTATTGGTAGGCTTCGTATAATGTATAATAATACAAATAAATGCATTGAACGTGTACCTACACAGAGGAATCGATTTGCTATTTGCACCAGGCTATTCAAATGAAACTAAATTTCAAATTCTAATTTCATTAGGTTTTTCTGACTAAACTTGGTGAGTCCATTAATCAAAGCACTATAAAGTGTCATCAGATAAATCAAGTGAAACTTACTGTTGGTTTGATGAATTATTCATAATGAATTCACCTGTCATCAATCACACTTGGATCAAATGTTCAACTGGTTCTTTTGACGTAATTTGAATAAACTATGTAAATGTCTGTACCGAAAGCAGTCAGCTAAGGTCTCGCTTGTCACCTCCAAAAACATGACTTTATGCAGAGTCGAGCAGGATGTTATATGTACACAGTCACCGCAGGAATGTGCTGTGATTGGGTGGCCTCTCTGCCTCAGGTCGGCTCCCTGGAGGGCCTGCGGCTATATGGCCACTCCTCGACTATTAATCCATCATCTCATGTGTATGAATGTGAGCTCTTTTCTGTGGATGTATCATGGATATCAGTGTATATAGCAGATCTTAGTTTCAAAAGGATAGTTCAAAGTTCATAAAGAAAACAAGAAAAGTAACTGCAATAATCAGTGGTGATACTATTTAGCAATAGATATTCAAATGTACAATAATATACTTGCAGATAATTCCATATTTTGCCTCTGCTGCTTCAGTTACTGCCCTGTTATGAATAACTCAAGAAACCTGCTTCGTCTATGATGAATGTTCAGTTTCCCTTTGGTGTAGCAACAGGAGGACTGAGCATCTTTACAGACTGAAAAGGCTAGTGCTTTACATAATTCATAATCAAATGCATAACAGCTCAGGTAAATAAACACATTTTAAAAACCCATTGAACTATATGGTAGTATAACTATAGTGTATTTCTTTTTTTCCAGAACATTAAATATTTACTTAAATATTGTAAAGACAGGAGTTAAACACATTTATAGCCTTTGCAATTTACTCTGATTGGCCTTTACTAAAAGGAAAAAGTGAGTTATAAAAATACATAAAAATCAAATAAATCAAAACATATTTGTATTGAAAAGGTATTATTAGGAAAATGTACAGTGCGATTCAAAGAAAGATAATGTATTTTTTACATGAAGACCCTTTATCTGAGCATGTAAAATGTGATACAATAACATAGCTATAGAGCCGTTTTTTTACTCAGTGGTGATAAGTTATGTCAGCAACGCCTTAACTGGCTTCAATTTGGAAATATTGCTCACATGTTAATACATCAGTAAAAAAAAAAAAACTGTACCCACTGTAATGAGAAAAAAATTAAATAAAACCGGCAAGAGTCTTTACAAGAGTCACCAGACATTTTTTTTTTCTGATGGTACTTAAATTTTTGTATTTGAGTGTTTTTACATTGTGCTATTCAAAGTAGCCCTAAAGCTCTTCTGCTTCTTTAGCAGCGGTCCCCTGGACCTCTGTGAAGGCACCAGACAGGAGATTTATAGTTAAACTGCAAACCATGTATAAAACATGAGAACAGAGGAGGAAGTAAAAACCACTACTGACCTGCTCAGAGACATGGCAACACAAAGACAACACAAAACCAAGTTCAAATTCTTTAAAACTGCAGGGACTCAGGGCTGCAGGGCTGTGGCACCTACATATTTCCTGGATGCATCCAACAGCAGAGTTTCACAGATTGATGGTTTGATTGAAATGACTTTTGTAATCAGGAAGTTTAAGAGCTGGTGTTTACACTATATCCATATGGTGGGTAATGTACCAAAAAACATTATACAGGGTTCTACAGGAAGTGGATAGACAAGCTGTAGTATTTAGATGGTTTGAACTCACATGTGAGCATGTACCGATGATTGTGCACATGCAAGACAAGAGGGCCATTGTTAAAAAAAAAGAAAAAAATGGAACCAATCCTTATTATTTTATTGTATCCGACCATTAAAACATATTGTTCTGTGCATGGTGAGCAATATCTTGGCATAACCCAGACTTCTACATCCAACTATAGCTTTTGCAGTCGCTGGCAGGAGCCTGTGCAGTCTTTATTGGTTTCCACAAGTGGAAGACGTCCAAACTACAAGTATGCATACACTGTAATTTCCCTGCCACCTGTGTGACTGACTACAGCGGAGCTGCTGCAGCACTGGGTCTGCTCAAAGCCATCGAATCTGCCTGGCTCTGGTAGAACAATGCACTCTGTCTCCTCGTCCACATGCCCAGTTTGATGGGGATGTGGAGGAAACTTTAAATGATGTTAATAACATGCTGTTGAAAAGCAACACGAAGACAGAAATCGGTGGCATGCAAGCATGATGTCAGCTCCCATCATTATGCCACCATGAGGTAATGGGACGAACACTGCGGCATTTGTCATGCTATTGCTTTGGCTGTTAACTGATTTAAAGTTTTGTTTTTCAAACTAAACTTTGCAACACATCAGTTAGACAGGAAGCATTTCATTACAGCAAAAAATGGAATCCCAATGAGGAGGAAATAGAAAAAGACATGTTTTGATTCAAAACACTGCTGAAATTAGTTGAATATTACAGTACAACAAAAGCCACTTTTATGCTATAACTGAAAAATTAAATCTGTGGGCAAATGCTTTTATGTAACTGTTTTGACATAACTGGTAACACCAACTACACACCGAGATCAGACATGTTTTCTATCTTCCTGCTGTCAGGCTTGCTCAGTTATGGCCATTATCCAATTTGTGGTTTGCCCATTCACAGGATTGACTGAACAGGTGAAGCATTTAAGGGAAATTTATTTTGGGTGTCACTAGAAGCATCTTTCATCATAGAAGTTGAATCAAAACGTGACTGTGCAGGGCTGCTTCAACAAGATTATTTCCTGTTTTCGTGGCTGTGCATGGCTGTACTTTTAAACAAAACCTTTGTTTGAATGGCTTGTTCCACCCATGAATGCAATCAATTGCAAGATTTCATTTAGTTAGGTCTATGAATGTTGCTTCGGTTTAATCAGGGTTTGGGTTATAGAGAGCATACAGTGTGGTTACAATAATTAACATGTGGTTCAGGTTATGGAAAGGTCACGACTAAAAAATAATGTTGAAATAAGAAACGAAGAGACTGTATAGAAGATGGATGTAGCTGGATTGATGTCATTGGTCTGTAGACTTATTTTTTTCAAATACTGCTCACATGTTAATGGATCAGTAGCAAGAACTGTACCCAACATAATGAAAATAAATTAAATAAGACTTCCAATAGTCTTTCCAAAAGCCCCCAGACTAAGTTAATTTTTCTGACTTAAAGACTTTTGTATTTGAGTGTTTTTACATTGTGGCGTTGCTATTAAAGTAGCCTTAAAGCCCTGAATACTTCTTCCACTTTTTTAGAAAGCAGTCTCCTGGACCTCTGTGAAGGCAACAGACAGGAGATTTATAGTTAAACCATGCAAACCATGCATAAAACATGAGAACAGAGGAAGAAGTACAAACACCAATGATCGGCTAAAAGACACGGTGACATGAAGACAACACAAAACCAAGTTCAAATCCTTTGAAACTGCTGGAATTCAGAGGCTGGTGTTTACATATCCATATAGTGGATAATACAGTGGTGTGAAAAAGTATTTGCCCCCTTCCTACTTTCTTAGTTTTTTGCATATTTGTCACACTTACATGTTTCAGATCATCAAACAAATTTTCATATTAGACAAAGATAGCCTGAGTAAATACAAAATGCAGTTTTTAAATGATGATTTCAGTTATTAAGGGAAAAAAGTTATCCAAACCTCCCTGGCCCTGTGTGAAAAAGTAATTGTCCCCTAAACCTAATAACTGGTTGTGCCACCCTTGGCAGC
>VUQS01019416.1:1337-12052 GCA_015108495.1 Heterochromis multidens
GGATGAGTCCTGTCACTACACACACACACACACACACACACACACACACACACACACACACACACACACACACAGACACACAGAGACATCCCAGAGCTTATCACAAGGGCATCCAGGAGTTAATTAACATTTGTGAAATGATAAATGACCAGAGTCGATAAACGCTCACTGAGAATTATGACTTTAAAAAAGTCAGGTTATTAGAAAATCTTTGCCCTTAATGTTACAACACACTTGCTAACTTTCCATGGCTCCTCTAATTTATTCAGGAATTAAAAAAAAAAAACACACTTGCAGCAATAAGTTAAGATTTTTTTTTTCATTCTTACCGCTGTTAATGAGAAAAGAGCAGGCAATGTGTTCTGCTCCCCTGTTACACTGAAAGACTTTGCTGATATTAATGCATGGTTTTGTGGAATTTGAAGGACTGTAGTGGAACTGTTGATCTGCTATTTTAGATAGGGAATTCAAGAATGGTTAATAACTTATTAGGAACTGAGTAATGTCAACATATTTTACCAATACTGTACTCCATACACACTCTGCTCTATTGGAACTAGACCACTTAGAGGTCTATGACCATGTTGCAGAACATATTTTAATCATCAGCTTCAATATATAATCTTTGTAGATGCCTTTTACTGTTGTAAATGTACACACATAAAAACGGAACATGTATGGATACTCAGAAACAATGCTTAAAAAACAGAAGAAATATGGCAATGATACACAGCTGTAGGAAGGTAAACCCTCAGAACTGCTAACAGCCACACCATCAATGACAAAGCAAAATAAAGCTACATCCAGGTAACACTGTAATCAGAAGACACACAGTTAGTTAGTCAGTACACTGACTTTTTGTCTTATTTGTTCAGTTGGGTTTTCTTGATCTACTTTATTTAATTGCTGTAATTTCTAAAGGGTTAATATATTAATTACTTTTGTAAAACCCATTGAATTAAAACTGAAAGTCTGCACTTCAGTCACATCTTGAATGTTTGATTTATAATCCACTGTGGTGGATTACAGAGGCAAAATTACAAAGCAATGATTATGGACCTAACCATAGGTCATATTTAAGGAGATATACAGAAAAATCTAAAAGGTTCATAACTTTAAAGCATCACTTTCCTGCACTGTACTTGACTGAGTTTCAAAATGATATTACATGCATTATGATACCCTGCATCTATAGTTCTCTTATTTCTTTTTGTCCTTCTTTTTTTTTTAATACGAGCAAACCACAGGGGAAAAACAGCTGTAACATATCGAGACTGTCTAATTTCTTCAAAACAACTCTTTATTAAAGGCATTTCTAATAGAGTGAGTCAACAGCAAGAAGTAAGTTCTGCTGTCTTTTTGATTCTTTTTCTCAGCCGTCGGGGAGGATTTTGGTCTCCCTGATGTTTGGATAGCAAAATTTGTGCACACATCACCATCAGGGTAAATAAACACAGGCTCACATTAAATTATAGTCACAGAAAATTTCCCTGATTCAGTCAGCCACACATTCATAAATGCAAGCTGTTTCCTTTCCAGTTTTAGCTCCCCCCAAAAATTGCTGTTGACATGAATATGCACAAGGTTTTATAGGTAAATAGTAAATGGAAACTGTTCAATTCTGAACACTGACACATATACATTTAATGTAATTGTTATTTTAAGATTCCAATAAAAGCCATATTACCAGCTGTGCTTTGAAAACCGTCAGTATAATAACAATGATGCGATGTGACGCATTAATAATAGTATACTCTTATGTATTTATTAGAAAGATTGAGATTAAAGCATTCATTCATGATAGATCTTGGAAGTGTTCCAGTATCATTTGTTTCTTTTTCACAGATAGTTTCACGATAGATTTATTGTTATGCTGCTATGACACAAAACCCATTAGTCGATTTTTTGTAATGTTACCGCAACTTTGTGTAGAGCAAATGAACCATATAATTGGCATTGTCTATGCAATATAGCACTAGGCTCCAATGTTAAATAAGGTGATTTTGCAATATCCACACATCATTTTTTATTAGGTAAATTTTAACGTTGTAAAGTGGGCATGTAACAAGCATCTTCACTGAAGCCAGAAAAAAATAAATCTACCACAGCTTAATAGCATGCACAGTTATGCTTTCACAGTAGAAAAATCACATATATGAGTGCACTGTGAACTATAGATGTGAACCTTGTTTTTCTTTTTTTTTTTTTTACCTCACTGGATTCTAAATCCACTCAGAAGTTGTCTCAGAATTTCTCTCAATTAAAGCAATTGGTATGACTGCTAGGTACACACACAAAAAAAATAATACAGTGGTTTTAAAAAATGCCTATATAACAAGAATCTGTATCTTGTCACCAAGACCTTTTCTACTTGTGTTTCAAATACATCTCAAATTTACTTTCCTTGCTTAAGCACATATAGTAGGAGGATTGTCGTCCAAGGTTTGACAAAAATGTCACCGTGCCTTTGTTCCGACTGTTCTGTGTCTGTAAAAACAATTTTCATCCCACTTTTTCTTTATTTTGGGTCTGAAGTGGGTGGCCATGATCGTATCTCAGTGTTTCTTATATAAAATTATGTAGAAAAAAAGTACTCAATTCGAAGAAAAAATGTTTCTCCCAGTAGCAGCAACAACATTCATCACAACATCAGGACACACTTTTAAAAGTTAGCAGATGACTTCAGATTTGTTTGTTGAAAACCAAAAGATATAATTAACAAAGTATGCTCCAACTTCATTTACCTTGTTGATCATTTTAATGCTTCCATAGCATCCAGCTGTCTGTTACACATAGTACAGCAGTACTGTCCTTGCAGTTTGCTTTCAGTCTCTGTTCAAGGAATCCAGAGGCATCAGATGGGTTTAAGTTGCAAGCTGCAGACTGCTTCAGGCCAAGGCATGGCTTTTTATTTTCGTCAGGAACCATCAGCATGCACAGCTGGGGAGAGAAAGAACGCTCTCCTCAGGATTTGCCTAACCTCTCCTCTATAGTGCATATACCTTCATTTCCCCATATCTCCTTCTCATTACATGCTGTCCTCCTCCCCTGTGGTCTCACCTCACCTAGAAAAAATAACATTTAAAAAATACATTTTATTCTTTCCCCAGCCTCTCTCAGTTTATTTGACTAATAGAATTCTACATCACCTATTTTAAAGCACCCCACTGCCTTCCCTGTGAAGTGACTTAGCTAATGGTGTGCTGCTAGTGCCTGCTACTGCACCCAAGGGGGTTCTTTATCCATCCACATTTAATATCACCAATTGTGAACACTTTAAGTCTCTACATGGATGGATTCACACGTGTTACAATGTCGCCCAAACCGTGCAATACAGTGACAATCCTGTGTAAACCTGGTCACTTGCAATTATTTCTGATCCAGTGAAATGCTTGCCCAATCCTGGATGTGCCTGTTTAGCTGCATGACATTTTCAAAGCCTGATGCAGCATTTCAAAAATGCATGAGCAATCAATAAAATAAGCCAGTTTTCAAAGGCTCACTGTCCAGAATGTTGTCCATCCAGAGATTTAATGGGAGCAAGAAGAAGATGTAACAGGGCCAAAAATGCAGTTTCTCTATGTGTATGTTTCAGCATGAGGAAGAGAAGGATTTGCTGGGTGCTTCACGGATGGTAACAAGCGATGCAAAAAGAACTTGCATATTCTGGTTTCAAATATATACTGAGTGAGTGAAATAGAGGGAAATCCTGCTATATTAAGCCTGATTAAAGTACAGTTATCTCTGTACTCTGACAGTGGAAACAGCAGGAGGAGTTGGTAACCACTGAGTCAGTTTCTACAGTTTCTGACCCACCTCACCTAACTGCAGAGGTCCACATGATTCAATTCCACAAATGAATATAACAAATGAATACTCTTTTTTTTGTGTGGCAGGTGGGGAACTTGGGCCTACTCTTCATGTTACTATTTTTCATCTATGCTGCTCTGGGGGTGGAGCTGTTTGGAGAACTAGGTAGGTCTTTCAGGCAGTGCTTTTGTTCTATAGGCTTTTTACCCCTCAGCCAAGCAGGCTGATGGGGTGTTGTCGTCACCCCGATGGGCAGGCAGGCATTGTGTACACTCAAGTTTGTGAATGCGATAATGCCCAAAGGAAGTCCCCTAGGACTTTCAAATTCATACCATAGGTGCATCTACTAAAAATCTTGGACAAGTTTGAATCTCGGCAAACTCGACCTCAAGGTCAGAGGTCAAGTTTTCTGAAAATTTTGTGAATGTGATAACTTCAGAACGAAGCGACATAGGATTTTCACATTCATACTACAGGTGCATCTACTAGTAGGCTGAGGGGTAAGACTGGCGGCCTCCAGTATTTTTTTAAGCACTTTTAGTAATAAAATAGGATTTGTTTGGATTTGCCTTTTAAACCTGCCTACCTACATCATTTCTTATGTCTCACTCTGTGGACAGATACAAACAGAAAGATACAACATTGATTGTGACCAAAGAACAGAACCCAAGAGTCACTCTTTTTACCCGTTTTTGCTCCTTTTGTTTTCTTTCCACGTGATGTTTTGTTTCAGTGTGTAATGCTGACTACCCCTGTGAAGGAATGAGCCGTCATGCTACCTTTGAAAACTTTGGAATGGCCTTCCTTACGCTCTTTCAGGTGTCAACTGGTGACAACTGGAATGGCATCATGAAGGTACTTCTGTTTTCATGTTCACATTTATCATTTTGGGCTGGGTTATCTAATGGACTTAAATGATTGTTTTTCACTCCACTTGACCTCACCTTGTCCCCAACTGCAGTGTTGGAACAGATTTTCTTAGATGAGAGTCAGTTTGAGCAGTGCTACTTGGGAATCTAATAATGCATACATGCATATATTGTCCTGGTTTTCAAGGCTGACCAAATATATTTTACACCAATCTCGGCAGAGAAATAAGATGAGAAGCAGAATTATAATTGAAGGTCTTTAGTTCAAATCTGTGGACTGGACCATATTTAGGTAGGGGAAATGAGTGAGTAATGAGCGTGTCCTTTAGCAAAGATGATGCTGAAGATGTAAATGTGCACTCAAAGTCTACAGAGGATGAATGAAGATTCAAATTTACATTTACAAAAAGTGACTATTTGATCTGCCTCTTCAATTTTATCTATCACTTCAATCTGACTCTCCAATCATACCCAAGTACCCCAAGTACCTGGAGCTCTTAAAATTTTATAACAGCTCATATCCAGCAGTTAATCAGTGCTGATTAGGCTCTCTAAAAAGTGACTGACTGTGGCTGAAGAGAAGACTTTGGAAGTGTGAAAGTTTGACAGTGTACTATGTAAAGACATTTCAGACATTTCAGTCATATTAATCTAAACCATAATGATATTGATTAAGTAATATTGGAATTGGAGCTGGGCAATATGTTCACATTTTTTAACCACCTACCTTTGATTGCCAGTGTATTCATGAAGGTATATTCAGCCAGTAGCCCAACTCTAATTGAAAATAATTGTTCCTAGCAATTATATTGTGTGTTCACTCAATATCAATTCTTCTTCAGCTGACTGATCTTCACCTCTTCTTCTCTCTTTTCCCTATTTTGCTGCTATGCCCCTCCATCTATCCAAATTCTCACTATTTTTCCATTGTATCCACCCACTCTTTCTCTGCTCCTGTATTGCCTTTCAATCTGTTTGACTCTTCCTCCCTGTCCCCTTCCTCAACCTCTCAAAACTCTCCCAATACCCCTCTATCCACCAGGACACCCTAAGAGAGTGCCCACCAGATCGTCCAGGAACCGACTACGGCTGTCACGCTGGACTGCAGTTCATCTCCCCGATGTATTTCGTGTCCTTCGTCCTCACAGCTCAGTTCGTTCTGATAAACGTGGTGGTTGCTGTGCTCATGAAGCATCTGGACGATTCCAATAAGGAGGCACAGGAGGATGCCGAGATGGATGCAGAGATTGAACTGGAGTTGGCCCAGGGAGGCCTCTGCTGCATGATGGGGGGCATCGGAGCCATTGCTGGGGCCACAGTTGCCACTGCGAGCGGGGCTGGCGTAGGCGGCGGAGTGTCTGGCGCAATTACAGCGGGAACAGTCGGGAGTCCAAGTAGCGGATTGATGGCACCACTGCGAGATGGAGGAGGTGGGAGCGCAGCTCACGAGGGACACACTCACCCTCGATGTCGCCTCTACTCCCCTGCACAGGTAAGTGGACTTTCAAATGTTCAAGAGAATAATTACAGCTGAATACAGAGCTCTTGCGTTGGTTTCTGCATGTTGGCTGTGTAAAAATCCCACTGATCTTTGAGAAAAACTAAATAGTTTTTGTAAACCTGTTTACACCCATTCTTATGCAGATCATGGCAGTGGAAAAAACATAATGTACTTGTTTACTTCAACTTGTACTGATATTTTATTGTTTTTATTACTGATAATGTCTTTTTCATTTTTCACTGGAAACATAAACATATCAGTCAGTGAGGAGAGGTTTAACCTCCATAAAACCCAAACCCTAAAAGATATTATTACACTGGAATGTAGTCAGTGAAATACAGGTGATCAGCTGTACATATATAACTTCAACGTTTAAACAGTAAAGTAAAGAATGGAAATTACGTTAAAACCTGTGGTTACAATGAGTTGGCAGCCACTGTGATTCTGCTCAACTCTTAACTGCATGTCCTTGCACCACTGTCCCTCTGAATTCAGATAGTAGTACCAAACAGATGAGTCATCGGCCACTGAATACCTCATTCAACAACACAAGATTGCAGATCCGATTGCTGCTTGCGGTGATTCATTTTATGAGTTACAGTGTAGTGCCACTTCGCATAGTCGCAGCCCAAGAGGTGTTTAATTCTATCTCTTAAGGTAACATATACTGCTCTTTTACCCAAAGTGTGGAAGCTAGAAAAAAAATAGACGCTGGTTTCTGCCAATGTAAATTAATGAACCAGTAATTCAGTCAACTTAATTATCAAGTCATTTTGTTTTTTTGCTTCTAAAATAAAAAAAAAAAAACGGTATCTTGGGGTCTTGCTCACGAGTGAGGGGAGAGTGGAGCGTGACATTGACAGATCGGTATGTACCGATCTGTTGTGGTGAAGAGAGAGCTGAGCATAAAAGCAAAGCTCTGGATTTACCGGTGGTCAATCTACATTCCTACCCTCACCTATGGTCACGAGCTCTGGCTAGTTACCGAAAGAATGAAGTCGCGGATACAAGTGGCAGAAATTAGTTTCCTTCGAAGGGTGGTTGGTCCCTCGCTTAGAGATTGGGTGATGAGCTTGGTCATTAGAGAGGGGCTCAAAGTAGAGCCATTGCTCCTCTACATTGGGGTGAGGGAAGTCTGGGCTTCTCTGCTCCGACTTCTGCCCCCATGACCCGATAAGCAGTAGAAGATGGATGGATGCTTCTAAAATTTGTGGATTTCTTTTGTTTGTTTATTTGTTTGTTTTTCATTGCTTTTTTTTATGCTGTTCATAATGAAACAAGAAATTTGCAGATGCCTGGTTGAGCTCCCAAAACTTGTATTTCCCATCATATACTAGTGTAAACAGTTCATCAATTAAAAACTTGTTTTGGCTTCTTCTTCACTCACAAGGGGTCACCACCACAGCACATATTTGATTTGGCAGATTTTTGCACCAGATGCCCTTCCTGATGCAGGCTTCTCAGGGATTTGTGTCTCCTCCCAGATTCAAACCAGCGATCTTTCACCACTACATTATGGAGCCATACTATAGCCACTTCATCAATAGAAAATAACCTACAGGTTATTAAATGATAAAATATACAAAGCTCAATAAATTAATGGAACACTCAATCATCACAGTAAAACACAAAGTCACTTAAACTTCAGAGATCTCAATCTGTCCAGTTAGGAAACATAAACCGTCAGAGATCCATTTCACCTGTTGTGGTGGAAATGAAAGTGATAACAGGTCCAATGGAGAAGCTACAACAAGACAACCCCCAAAAGGGGAATGGTTATGCAGGTGGTGGCTACAGACCATTGCTCTCTTCTTATCCCTCCTGACTGGTTTTTTTTTTCTAGTTTTGCTTTTTGCTAGTGTTCTTGTCACTTCTAGCATGAAACCTGCAGACCATGCAGGTTGCACAGGCAGTCCAGCTCCTACAAGATGGCACATCTTTATATGCATGTGAAATGGATTCACAATTATTTATGCTCCCTATCTAGAGAGAGTACTATTGGGACTACACTTTTGATTATCTATTATTCTGCTGATTTTTTTTTTTTTAACTGATCAGTTGTTGGTTCATAAGACAGTAGAAAAAGCCCATCACAGTTTGCTCGAGACTGCCATAGATTGTGTGTTTTGTCAGTCAAAAACACCCAAATTATTTCATTTACTTTAAAGAGAAGAGGCAAATTCCTATTGCTTATTGCACGTGAAACACTGAAACAATGTCAAGCTTCTTTCTTTTCTTGAAAACTGTCTAAAGTGTGATAGATTTTCCTTTAAATTGTTAATTGATAAATCAATTAATAGTTCTAAGTTGCAGCCCTGCTCATAATAAAAATAATACACAATCAGGCTTTGAATATATGATCACCTGTACACGATTAGCATGTTTATTCTGGTTATTTCAAGACTTCATTAATTTAATCTACAGTGGCAGTTGGTGCTGCGCATCCGTCAGGCTCAGTGGGACTGCACAGCAGCTGGAGTTGTTTTTATTCATGAAATGCTGCTGCCCTACTTGTGTAAATACAAGGTGTTGATGACTTTTAAACCCACACATAAAGATATATTAAAACACATAAAATACAAGACATGCACATGTGCAAAAATATTACATGGCCACCATCTTCACCATTCGAAAAACCCCATCAGTGGGGAAAATGACGATGTTGGCTGTCATTCTTCAGCTCCCTCACTGCTGCATCTCAAACAGAAAGTCAGTAAAAGCCACATTTCTAATCACACTAAAACTGTTGCACCTACAGATGAGAACGGGTATTTTTAGAAGTGTGCCTGCTGGAGCAGAAAGAAAGAAACATGTAAATAAACAAGGGTGGCAACAAAGGAAAAAGGAGGGATGGCAAGAGAAATCAGGAAACAGAAAAAACAAAGAACTATACATGAAAATTGGGAGCAGTAGAAGGAGACAGGGGAGAAAATAGGACCACTAGCAGTTTGGGAAAGTGAGTGAGTGAGTAGGTAAGTGATTGTTGCATCAAGTGATTGAGCAAATGCTTGAATGAAGGGTGACTGTGTTTGACTCATTGAATAATTGTGTGGAGTAACTAAAGGTCTGTCTGCATCCAGCAAGTATCTGCTGGAGTGTTTACTTCTGAACTTAACTAATTTGTTTGGGCTGGTGGCAGCAGCTCCAAGTGAGTAAACTGCAAGCTTGCTCATTAGAAATGATTAGAAATGACCCTGTAAACACAAACAGTTCTTGGCATCGATGCCAGCTGTTCTAAAAAAAGAAACACGAACCCTTAACAAAGCTGTTACCCAGCCTATCCAGCTGGTCATATCGCGCGATCCACTCGATAGCGCAGAGCTATCCAAACCGGAAATACTTTTACTTTGAATGATCTTACACTTCCCGTTGACAGCAGCTACTCTTTTGGAAGACAATACAATGGGCACACTTTGTGTGTTATTTTTACTGTCGTATTGGAAAATATGATGTTATAGCATGTTATTTTGAACTGAATGGAACTTATTAAGTGTTTAATGGGCACAGAAGTAGCTTTTCAAACTAATAACATCAGTGCTGCCGTCTGTTAGAGGAACACATACTGTACATTTTCTGATTCTGATAACACTAAGCAGTTTTTTTTGTTTATTTTCAAGGTATGAATTTATTGCAGTCACTTGTGTAAAAATTATATTATTTTACTTACAATGTAACAATAGTGTAAAATTAATTAATTACAAGTAAAATTCTTTGTACTTAAATAAGTATAAAATTACTTATAGGCTGGGTTCACAGATTTTTAATTCTGTCAACAGTTGCCCAAATCAGAAATCAGAAAATAATTCCTCATCTCGAATAATAAATGCATCTCATGCGGCACTTAAAATGTAAGCATTGTTTGTTAACCACCATCTGCCTCTGTAAAAGAAACCTACTTCCTGTTTTACTTGATGTGAAACTTTTGTTGTCAAAATGAGTCAAATCAGATGGATTTCTTTAATGTGCTTTTTGGCACCAAAGCCTTACTTTTTGTCACTATACCCCTGCCACAGCTCAACGGTGATAAAACTGCAATCAAAGAAATTCTACGCTAAAAACACTGCAGACGCAGCAGTTATCTACTTGATATGATTAACCTAGCTTGAGGTAAAATATTTAATTCATTTTTCCACAAAATGACTGTGTAGATAAACTGGATCGCTTACATTTAAAATACATTTAAAGGAGATCTTTTAAGAGAGAAGAAATGATCGACCTGACTGTGTTAAAGACAGGTGTAGTTTTTGTGGATTGAATGACTTACCAAAGCTTCTACTGCCATCTAGTGGTAAAAACTAATAGGTCTGTAAAGCTAGGCTACTTTAAATGAAAGCTGATGATATTCTCAGCTCAAAAGTAAATAACAAGCTAATACAATAAGAACAATAGGAATTCTACAAAACTTGTTAGCACGTAAAATGTGTTCATGTTAAATGGTACTGACACAGTGAATGCTACTAAATGTAAAAAATAAACATGTTCTGACTGTACACAATCTTTGAAAAAGAAAATGTGCTCCAAGGAAAAGCTTTTTG
>VUQS01019418.1:7728-17982 GCA_015108495.1 Heterochromis multidens
GATGATTTGAAACATGCAAGTGTGACAAATATGCAAAAAAAAAAAAAAGAAAAACTTTTTCACAGCACTGTATATTACTAATGAAAGTAAAAATAATAATAATAATAATAATAAATAAAAATAGCATAACCTTAACAATGAGGTCATATTGTGTAACAGTGAAAATAGCAGCACTGTAAATCTTTATTTAAGACATTTTAAAACTTAAGGACACAGTAGTGCCATAATATATTATTCTACATTTACATTTTATATTTTTGTATTTGTGGAACTGTGTTTACATTCAGTGCTACTTAACCCTTTACACCTGAGCTCTAACAAACATGTTGAGTGTCTTTCTTCTCATGAAGCCACTTTTTTTCATTCCTTACAGACTACTTCTTTCCTGCCTTTGTTAGCACGTAGCTGTATATCAGGGTACCTTACCTCCACCTGTAGATCTGAGATTCTGCATGTTAAACCCAACATAAGAACTAGGGTGAACATGTGGAAAGACAAACAGTGAAGTGGCACACCTGCAGTTTTCCCCAGAGTCGACATTTACTGCAGCCGACACAGTCCATGATCTTGGAGATGTTCTTGAAATGGAGTCGGAACTCCTCCTGCAGGAAAGAACAAGTACAAGATGCCATTCACAGTTTCAATTTATCACCAAGACATTTCATAACTATAATTGGGACCAAAGAGCATCTCTTTATAGGATATGGATTGTGATTGCAGTGCTGCTAACACTTTGGAGACAGCGCTTTCACAAACAGTGACTGAAACCAGTTCTACATCAAGCATCATGGCAGAGGGTTAGTCCTCTTTTATCCTGCCGACTATGAAAGGACTAGACACCTCTTTAAATATCCCAAACACAGAATGTCAGCATAACAAAGGACATCTGCTCTGTCAAAACTACAAGAAAAAACAGTGTTCATATCATGCGCACTCTCCCTCCCTGAAAACATGACAGACGGGTGAATAATCCCACAGCAGTGTTACAGCAGACACCTCAAAAAATATAACAGAATGGAGACTAAACATAGTCTCATAATATTATGTGCTGAAAATCACTGTACAGTGATAGCAATATATGTAGAGTAGCATAATGTACATTAGTGGAAGTCAAAAGGTGTGCAGTAGGAAGGCAATATAATAGCTTTAGATTTTACCTTTAATGTTTTGGCTTCTAGTTTGTGTCCGGCAAACATGGACTTCTCATCAAAGTGCATTGGGAAAGCTCTGGAAGACAAGAGGAGCTGCTAAGTCTTATTATAACTACCCTGTGATTTCAGTGTATCTGTGTGGGTTCAAAGACTTGTAAAGTAGCATTACACAGAGGTGTGGAAATAGAATTCTACTAGAATTCATTACATTAATGAGAAACCTTAGAGAATATGAAAAACATTGTTGTGCTTTGTTCTACATCTGGTAGACCTATCTCAAAACTTTAAGTACTTCTGGAGGTCTTCCCTGTAGCCTATAAACCTCGATACATAATCCCAGTGTGCAGCCTTGCTTATTCAGACTTCTGTTACTGAAAAAGACTGTGACAGTGTGTGTGATAACAGTGCCTAGTTTGCTGGTGGGAACATGTGTAAACACAGCCAATGACTTATCACAGCTTATGTAGTCTTCAGACAGTTTCTACATGGACATCATAGCCCCAATGTGTAGTTACATTTTGAAGCAACCAGGTCAGTGATTCTGTCATCAGGGTAACATCTGTGCCTCTGCACATAGCCACCATACTAACATTTAGTATTTCTGTTGGCTAAAGGCTTGGCCCCACCACCTTTTAAAACAGTGAAATCCTGCAGAGAAATGACTTGTTCACAACAGGACTCAAGTAAATCAGTATAACTTTCTTTGATAAACTTTGACCAATGGCAACCCTGAAAAGTCAGAGGAAGTAATCAAAGCTTAGGTGTGTGCTGCCTCCGGGTTTTTTTTGCATGGATGTCTGAGTCCAAAGTGATTCACAAGACAGACATGGTTTATACCAAGGATGTAACATTTCTCTACACTACACTTCAGCTTATAAAACAATTTTTTAGCCACAGCTTTAGGTCATACCACAACTTTTCTTTTAAGGGACTGAATAACAAAAAAACCCCTCTCTCTTCATATAGTGCTAACATCTGTCTAAACAGAACTTTGAAGTGTTGCATCCCAAAGTGATGGACAAATGTCTTAGGAGTGACTAGTAAGTCACACTGTCTGCTAATGAATGTCTCTAGAAAATGAAACAACCCAACTAGCTGTGGTCATCAGAAATATTTCGGTGTGGACCAAAAGTATCCATGAGTTTTTGCTCATGTTGGTCTGTGACTTTACTAAACTGCTCTCCTAAAAATAATGACACACCTCCTTCTTACATTTCAGTGTAAAGAGCTACAAGAGCTTCTTACTTGATCTCATTGAAGATCTGCAGCAGCAGGTCCTTGGTCTCTCCGTCCTCCTGAGCACTTCCAGTGTACAGGTTGACAATGGCTCGTTCAAAGTATGGAGCTACCTTATAGAGTGCCCGCAACTCGATCAGGTACAGGAAGTAGAGGTTTTTGAGGCGCCGGGTGCCCTCCTCCTTTGTCTCTGCCATGTCAAAACGCCGACGAAACTCTTGGACGTTTGGACCCCACACTGAGCGTCCCCATCCCTCTGAGGAGTCAGCCAACAACAATAACTTACTACATCGAGCAAAATACCATCATTTGTGTGATTTAATCAACTAGCCAATGCTAATCCCATAAGCAAAATGTACATGCTACTTATCAGTCTTGCTTCAGTTCATCTATTAAAGAAAGATTCTGCAGGAAAGAAATGTGTTCGTATTTGTCAAAGTGAGGCATCCACCTTTGCTGAAACGCAACTATCAGAAGTAATATATAAAAAAAAAAAAGGTCCGTCACCACTGGGCGTTTGGAGCCTTTAGTTGTTGGAAACTAAAAGAAACCTACATTACTGACAAGGAACAACCTCCGCAACTAAAAAATGAAGGCAATGTAAAAGTGGCAAAAATGGCAGTTCCTCTGGTGCCGGGCAACAAAAGGAGACAATCCTCAGAGTCTCCCATGTTAAAATTGCCAATTTTTTATATTGATTGACATGTATCTCAGACAAGCCAGCAGGGGCCAATCAGCATCTGCTCGGCCTCATCTGCTACTTTAAGTCATTCAACGATCTATCCACTGTGTGTGCTGTTGGAACTTTATGGAACATTTTAATGGACTAATAGTATGTACTTCAAAAATGGCTACATCCATCTTTTATACGGTCTCTGGTTACAGGTCATATCTTTGACAGACTTTAAACTACATTTGTGATCACAGGTGTAAAATGATGTAAAGATGTTTTTGCTCTGTATGATGTTGTACCGTCCAGCAGGTACTCAGCACACAAGTGGATGTTGATACTGCTGTGGAGGCCTGAGATGAGTCGGTAGAAAACTCTCTTCTCCAAACATAAACCTGCAGAGAGAGCGATGAGGACAGGGTTCATTACAATGTGGTTTACTGATCTACGAAAACTAACTTCAGAATCCAGCATAATGCCCAGTTTAAAAGGTTCAGTCCACCCAAAACTACCTGCCTAATACTGTTAAAGTTCCCATGGAGCTACCATTTTTTTTTCTCTTTTTCATAGCTCTGACAATCTGTGTAAAGATTCAGCTCTGGAGTTCTCTCTATTTTACTTTTCAGTAAAATAAACTTAATTAGATTTTTTTAGCTTCAAGCCCAACATGAACAGCTCAGCTTCACTCATGATGGCGCAGCAATGCAGATGCATCAGGACACATGTATTACAGTGGAGGATCTACAGGTATTCAACAGAGTACTTTAAATTAAGCTTGAGTTGGGACATGGACATGACAGGAGCTCTTACGGGGTCCAGTTGCGACTGGCACTGGGACACTGGCAATGAAAAGCTTGGGCTCTTTGTTGTGTTTGTTGGGAGCACCATCCTGCTGAGGAGCCAGCTTTCATCAAAGAGAAGAGTTGCCATAGAGGGGGTGTGCTTGGTCTGCAACAATGTTAACGTGGGTGATACATGTCACATCCACATGAGTGCTGTAATAACAGCAGAAAAGTAACACTGATCATTTTGTTACAATGTTACCTGTCAGTGGTTTTAATGTTGTAGCTGCTGGGGGTGTTGTTGTACCCAAACACTAAAATGACTATAACTTTAAGCAACATTTTATCACAGCACCATGAGGTGTGAGGGATCTGCAAATCAATACATCACATTGATTAGGCTGTAAAGGTTCTTTGGCCTCCATTTTAAGCAGTCAGACTGCCTGCAGGAACTCTTATAAAGGAAGCAGAGATGAGAGTGGTTGCCATCAGTTTAACTTCACAGACTGAAGATGCTGAAAACCGCAGGAAATTAGATGGCCATTGTGGCTGAAAAGAAGTTTTAGTTTTACAGCCAGAAGTTTGATTTATGTAATGAATGATGGCAAAGAAATGAAACTAAATGCTGGTTTCCAAATGAACAGGAGGAATGATGACAGTCTATTCTTCAGGTCAGTCTAGATGGGTGAAAGAGCGCCGCTTCACTTTTTTTTTTTAGTTTAATAGCAGGAAATATCAAGTTGCAAACATGTCACAGACAAACACATAAAAACAGAGAAGTAAGAACATGAGGCAAACTCACCTTCAAGCCAGTTGTAGAAACCTTCCCCTGCAACATGAGTGACATGGACATGAAAGAGAAGAGTTATTTTTCAACAGTGCCAAAAATACATTCAAGTCAAGAGAATTTTAGTTTTACTTACCATCATCATCTCCTGAACACAAACAGAAAAAAAGAAGGAAACTGTTAGATCTGTGCTATGATTAGACACACACAATAATACAAACTAATAAATCCATGAAAGCAGGGAAAAAAAACTCAGAACAGCATTATCTTTAGTTTCAGCTAGCTGGATTTTTGCTCTTTCCTCTGTATTAAGCTGTAGCACTAATCTGTGTCTGCATTTATGATCCATGATTGCTTGTTAAAAATTCCAAATAAACCTCTGAGTCTGCCTCCAAGTCCTCGTCCCATTAATATGTGCATGGCAGGAACTGTAAACTTAGCAGTTACTAATTATTCAGCCTCACCTCTGCTGGGAGCCAGAGGGTTCAGAGGTCGGTACACAGATCTGGGCCTGTGGACACAAAAACAAATTGTTTATTAGGACCGCAATAATCAGATGCTTTCAAATAAACATTTCTCTGCAGCTGAAAATGTCCACAAGAAAATCCACATCTTCTTGATTTATTTTATATGGCCAAGAAATGTATCCTGATAGCAGGAAATAAAGTTTAAATCCTTGGCTCATATAATGATGCTCAAATCTTTTTAGTGGCTCGCAGATAAAACCTGCACTTTTGCAGTCACTGAACAGTTTAATGATTTTTCTTCACTTTAAAATATATAATAAAGCTATAGATTCAGACTAAATGCTTTCTGGAAGCACAAGAAGGCCAAGCTCGTGTGTGAGTGAGTGTGAGAGAGTGTGAGAGAGTGTGAGAGAGTGTGAGAGAGTGTGCTGTAGTCTCACTTGAAGCAGTTCTCTTCATAGATGCTGTTCCAGACTCTCCAGGCTGAAGGACCCTTATATCCAGTGTATCGCTCCGGATTCAGACGCAGATCCACGTAGTCAGCATCGGGAGAGGTCTCATCTGAAACACACACACAGTTCATGGATTAAAAAGACAACAACAACAACAAAAATAAAACCTTCTAATGGTAGTGGCTCCAGCTAATGTTAACAGAATATTAATGAGGTATCTTTTCTAATTGGCAGTGCAGCTAAAAGTGTAATGTTTCCAGTCTGTACAGGAAAGGCCATTAACATTTGAAGAAATGTAATGAGGAAGCATCATAGATATTTGCCTGTTAGATTTTTTTTTTTTTTTTTTGGGAAATGATGGAAATTGTTTTGTCCTGGTGGTGGAGTTTGATTAAAATAGATTAAGATTTATCATCAGAGGGGAGGAAGAAAAAAAAAATTCACAGGCTCAGGATCAAAGTGTTGCCCTCACAGATAAACACCGGAATAAAAAGATCCTCACCATCCAGCTCACAGAAGTGATCCTGAGCATCATCATGTCTTGCCCAGTCAGCGAACGCCTCCTTACTCTGGTTACTGTAACAAGAAGTAATACAAACTTAACCCAATAACTAACAAGAAATGAAGACATCAAAATATGAAAAATTTACATTTTCAGACTTTAATACTCGAGATTTTCTTAAATATTGTCTCCCACCACTTGCGAAGACATTCTTAATGAAGGATGATTTTAAACTGACGTTTAATTGGAGATACAGTGATCTTACAAAATATGTTTCTCGCAAACGTTGTGTGGACGTTTACATTTTAGTCAAGTTAGTCAACATGACTGACTCTCCTTATGTTATGTTCAATAGAACACTCGTAGGGAAGTTTTCAGTGCACTTAAGTGTACATGTGGAGTTGCTGTCAACTTAATAAACGTTCCTTTGATTAAACTGTGTCTCATCTGCTCCTCTGTGTATGAGGAGGTGCACAAACGGGAAATTGAGAGCAGAGAAGGGAAAGAAACTAGAGCAACCAGAATTGACAGCAAGGACTTCTGCACTGATGATTCATAAGAGTTGGTCTGAGCTCCCTCTAAATCCAAATTCCAGGTAAACACAATTTGACTAAATTAAATGAAAAGTAAGTGAAGCTGAACTTCTCCAAAAAGTACTTGGGGTCAGATTTTCTATTAAGGAGATGAGATTGGAAAATCTGGCAGCTGTAAACCTGTAGTTGAACTGAGAAGATAATCATATTAAGATGCTTTCCTGTTACTGTTTGGCTCTGTGTGGGATCAGGCTGGATTACATGGATGGTTACAAAATGAGCAAAGAATCATGAAATAAATAAGACTTCTAATAACTAAAATTTAGTCTTACTCATCAAAATGTAAGGATTTGTTAAATTCCAGTGATTCACAGCTACCCCCTGATTACTGATTAATGATCAAGATTTGGTGCTGATTTCTAATCTGAAAATGTAAAGATACATGTAAAAGTCAGAGGTCTGTGTTTCACTTCACAGCTCTGAAATGTCAGGGTCCATCTATGCTTGCTGCATTACGCTTGCTTTATGCTTGAGCGAGGGTAGCACGAAGGCAGTATGCAGACTGTCATGGACTGCCTCTGCTGTCTGAGCAGAAACTCATACGCAGATGGGACCACAAATAATGCTTTAGTCACTTTGCACGCAAACAGTTACACCACCACAGATCTGTAGCATTTATACCAGCGCTGAAGGCACAAGTACTCGCTGCAATAGCAATTAGACAAAACCTCCATATCAGCACTGGTATAGGAGGAGAAGAGGTCAAAACCAGAAGCAAAAAAGAAAAAAGGTGGAGTTTTTTTTTTTTCTTTTTCAAAGTTTTCCCAGGAAGTCTCATCTTTTCAAAGTACGGCAACATCTCCATCCATATAATCTGTGAATCTGTGGCCTTCTTTACTGATGCGTCATTAAAATGGTGGTAAAAACTTGACACGATCGTTCATTCATGTCGTCAATGTGGCTGCTGCAGCAGCAGCATCCACGTGAGGTTACAAAAACTGAGGGGTGCATGACCGTCACTTTTGTCGTATGGTGCTATTCACAAAGGAGAGAACGGCGAGCATAAACAGGCCATCACTTTGAACACTCAAATTCAAGACATCAGAAACCAGTTCTTCCTTTCTCATTTTTTTCCATTGAGATTATATTTTAGATATCTAACTCGAATTAATTAAGATGTTTTGTTTTGTTTTAAATATAGACTTCCACATCATCTGTTTACACCATAACTTTTATGGTTTGAATATGCCTTTAGCAGATTCTCTAACTTAAAAATACCCTCTGTTTTATTTGTAGCAGAAAAGTTCAGTAAAGGTTAGGCTACGGTTTTAATCTCTTGATTCATGCTCAATAATCCAGCTAAAAGAATCCCAAAAACCTGAGTCTGTTCATCTGGACGTAGCGTTTTCCAGATGAACAGATTCAGCTTTTTGGGACTACGGTTTTAAGTTTTGCCTGGTGGCAAACTACCAGCAGCTGCCAGTCACACACTGGTAAATGTTTGACCTGCTCACTATCAGCTGCTGAAGCTGGTTTTCTTGTTGAAAACGAGCTGCTGTGGCTGACAGAGCTGATAAGCCACACAGGAGGTGGTCTGCGAACTCACCTCAGGGTGCTGTTGATGGCACCCAGCTCCTTAGCCTGCTCACACTCTGCCACGTCCGACATCGTATTGGCTGCCTGGGAGTACTGGACACACAGAACGGATTTTTAATAATAGTGCTGATGACAGTAATAATACCACATAGATGTCAAATCGGTCTCTATTATGCAGTCAAGAGTGACATTTTTTCTTCAATTCCAATCTTCATCTCAAAGTGGTTCTGTAATTATGACCTTAACACGAACATTCAACCCTAAACCCTGAGTAAGCAAGCTAAGAATAATTAGCTAGCTGTAACTTCACCATGTTATAAGAATGCTGCTGGTTATTTGATAAAGTGAGCGATTTAGTCGCCATATCATCCCCGTGTGTTTGAATGAATTACATCACTTTACAAATACAGACAGTACTTTGCTCTGTGGGTAGCTGGCAATCTGTCCACATTATGAGGCAAGCTAAAGTTACCAAACATTTAAAAAGGGGAAAAACAAAAAAAAAACAAAAACACAAACTCAGGGTCAAGTTTCATTCCCCAAATCAAACATCATCCATGTCCTGATGCTGACTCAAGTTTTGTGCAGTTTTTGTACTAATGAGCTAGCAGGTAAAGACAGGCTAATGTCTGATCTGACTGCATCACCACATACAATACTCAGTCATGAAAGCTGAGCTAAATACATTTTTTTTTTCCTCTGTGGTTTGATTTGACAATTTATACAAAATAAAAGAAATACTTGAACTTTAGTCATACACATCTAGCCTTTTGTTGTCACTGGATAAGCATGACGAATTATAGTAAGGAAATATCTGCTGTAAGGAGTTTTATGCTTTGTTACTTTTGATGCATTTCAGTTGGCTTCAACCCTCAGCTCCAGGTTCAACCTTATGCTCATGTCAAGGATCACAAGACCCATGAGTGTTCCATAAACACAGAACATAGTGTTCAAACCAGCTTGTAACCTTAACTGGAACACAGAGGCCATTATTTTAGAGACAGAGGGAAAGGTATATTAAACAGCAGCTGTGCTTTCAAAAGTTTCTCAGTGCATTTTAATAACTGTACCACATTCAAATCCTTTGAATTTCATTGTGACGCCTATCTGATTGAATCCACTGTCAAAGCAACTCCAGTCACTTTTCACTGCTACACATTCTGACTGACACTCAACATGTAGACTCCAAGTAAAGAATCACTTTAAGTCACAAGCTCACTACTTGATTTCCAGCTGTGTTGTTGGAGTTTGTGAACTCCTGTAGTCTTAGACTTTGTTTCAAACAGTAACTGCTGTGTCTCCCAGCTGATGGTCAGTGAAACACAACTGCCCCTGACTGAAATGAGAGCAGATGTGCAAACACTTCTGGGTCATTACAAGACAAACATCAGGCTGCTGGCCAAGAGCGGGCAAATGGTCAGTTCTCAGTCTCTCTATGTGGAAGCTATCAGAGGAGATAAGACGAGTGGTCAGAGTTTACTCTGGCTGTGTGTGCTTTACTGCATCAGCTGAACACACAAAGTGCTGGAACAAATGCAGCTGCTCTTAAACTCCATTAAAGTAAGTCAGGAGTTTGTTACTTAAGAGATCAACAGGTCCAAACAGCAGCTACGAGGTTCAGCTATGAGGCTGACTTCACAGCTGGCATTAAGTCCAGTGTTAAGTTTACTCCTGGTTTGTACTGTATTCTAAAAACAACAATGGATATACGTGGTAACAGGTACCGTGTGTGTGTATGTAAAGCCTGTTAGATCTTATTCCAAAGAGCTCATTTGTCATCCAGGAACTATATAAAACCATCAGTGAGCTACACTGATGCACCAGGACTTCCTTCTCACCATGAACACAAACAGTGTAGGATTTACATGCCCTCCTGCACCAAATGTGGATTCATCCGCCACCCAAACTACTCACCAACACATGCACCATTCCCCCTGTGTTTGTTTGATGAAAACAGAGGAAATCACTGATCTTTTTAAAAAAAAAAAAAAAAAAAAAAAAAAAAAAAAAAAAAAAAAAAAAAAAAACAACCCACAAAAAAAAAAAAAAAAAAAAAAAACAAAAGATAGAAAAAAAAT
>VUQS01019419.1:12523-37924 GCA_015108495.1 Heterochromis multidens
TCAATGAAAATAAAAAAAAAAAAAAAAAAAAAAAAAAAAAAAAAAATTTACAAAGTACATTTGAAAGTTGAGGTATAGGTGTGTTTGATTTGTAACTCCTGGTCAGGAATATTCAGTGTAGCTGTCTTTGTGTCTGTAGGTGAAAATATTGCTTAGTTGGACCTTTGCTGATGGTTTGAGTGACTGGTGTGTGTCTGTCTGGAACACTGTGTGGGCAGTGACTGATAGGTTGTGGGATGGTTTGAGGCAGCCAGGGAGGAAGCAAAGGTTAGGGTCACATGGCCAAATAAAAGGGAGAACAAAGGAATGATGGAGCATATCAAAGGAGACAGATGTCATTGGATTAAATGTTTTCTCTTCCTTTATCTTTTGAGTCTGTGCCATTAACTTATAAGGCCTGAAAGTGACACAAACCAACAGATGACCTCTTCCTATGGATATAGTTTCTAGAGTGTAGAGAATGTGGAGAGGCTCAGGTAAGGCCCTATGTGCATATATTTGTTTTTTGGCTTAAAATAATCCCACAAAAGGTATGGTTATCCAAATTAGTGTCAGGCTAATCATCAGTACATTTACAGTGAAATAAAGTTGTGTCTGGCTGCATAACTTTGCTGTAGCTGGCAGGTTGTGAGTGCATTTAAATTTAACAGGAAGGAGCTAAGAATGTAAATTTGACTACCAGGATTAATAAAATGAAGCTGACAATAACTTATGTAATACTGTTGAATAACATCCACTTTAATGATGTGATTGGCTTTTGAGGGTGTTTCATACCAAAGTGGCTGGGAAAAAGTGCAGTAACTTTATTTAATCATAAATCCATATATAATAGTGAGGCAGCCTTAAATGATGTTTCTAAAGACCTCTGTTATGAGTCTTCAACTGCATAACTACACATTTAGAGCTCATCTACAGGCAGGACAAAATTTAGGAAACGATACAAACTGCCTTCTCAACAGATGGGATCGTCAGGAGTCGATTTTTGTTACTTGTACAGCCATTACATTATAGCATTACTAAAATGTAGGTTCATTTTCTTTTAGGTTTTTGTAGGGTAATTTTTTCCAGAGTTCCAAAAAGTTGATGGTGCAGTATCCAAAATAATTCCTCCTGAAAAATGCGATAAAAGCACTCAGCATTTAGGAAGTCATGTTTTTGAGCAGTTTAGAGTTACCCCATAAGTGAGCCTCCAGCCAAATCAGCAGCAGAGAAGTGGATTATGGTGCAGGAGCAGTTCGAGAGGCACCATCTGCTGTGAAACTTGATTTCAAACTGACCACAGCCACTGCTCTTGGTGAAAGATGAAACTTTCAAGCCTACAGGGTGTAATCATTTGAACATAAAACCTCTATACTGAGTGCATTATCACTCTAAAGAGCAGCTTTTAACTCCATTTCAGGATGCATTGGTTTGTGTGTCTTGCCACACCTTCAGAGCGCTCTGGTGTCCGAACAGCTCGGTCCTTTATCACTCACCACTGACAATCCCCCAAACAGTCCTGGAGGTGGTGGAGACTGGGAAGGTTAGCTCTGGAATAGGAAGAGTTGAAAATGGCGAACTACTTTTGACATTTGGACTGAATGTCAATCCTGTCCAGGGTGACAAGAGATTTTTCTGTATTTGTTTATTTTTGGCAGATGTGGGGAGATAACGGGGGTGAGGTGGGGAGGTTCTCTGCCCTTTACAAATGCTTCGGGGAAGGAGAATTGAAAGGAACTGGGTATTTGTGAACAAGAACTCACTAAAATGAGCAGTGAAGCCTCTTTTCTTATCAAGATATTGACATGCAGGTTCTTTCAGGGTTTACATCCTGTTACCTCTGAAGGCATCTGTTCCATTAGAATATGATCAACTCTGCACATGTGTTAAGTAAGCGTGCACTCAGACATGGTCCCATCACTCCTCCCTTATGTGCTGGCGTGAGATCGTGCCTGGCCCCGGGCGCAGAGACGGATGGCAGCAGTTCTTGCCGGTCTGAACACAAGGCCCCGGAGCACTCATTACAATCTGTGGTCCCTGTGCTAAATATAGACAGGAGCAAGGCTCTGCCGTGTTATAGGGCCAACTAGGGGCACCCTCCTCCTCCTCAAAGTCAGTCCTTTTCCTTTGCATCTTCATCTGATTTCAACCATCTCATCAGTCACCTTTTCCCACAGTGTGTCTGTCCTCTGCTCTTACTTTTTATTTGTGCTGTCCTTCTCTCTGCAACTACACACCTTTCAGGCTCTGCCATGTGTCTATGACTCAATCACACTTGTCTCTTCCTGCTAACATCATGAGCAAATCTTTCCCTCTGGAATATCCAGCACAACGTGGACAGCTATAGGCACTGAGAGTCCAGGCCGACAGTTTCATAATAAGAATCTGTTTATAGCGAAGACGTAGCCACAATTATCTACTGGCTGAAGGAAGATGATGAAGGTTGAGTCAGCCTCCAAACAATGTCATGACTACAGCAACTGCAGAGAAGCAAAAAAATAAATAAAAAAAACCTCATACAAAGTGAAGCAAAACAAAACAAAGTGCAAGCAGGACATACAATTGGAAACCATCACAAAACAGCCAAGGTGGATAGCAGTTTTGTACTTTTCAGTCTGGGTGTCTTGCTCCTTTGCTGAGGCCTTTTATACATATCTGCACCAGGGACCTGTTTTCTTGTCAGTCATGTAAATGGAGGTTACAAAACTGTTGACTTATCCCATTGGATAGTTCAGATGTGTCTATTTAGCAGTCATTTATTACTTGGACTAAACAAATAGCTTAATCTGGATGATGTTTCCAAACCTTCCCTGAATATATCATATTGTTCCTCTTTTGATATCTACCTTCCAGCAGGTCCATGAAAATCTGAGGTTCGGGATTTGATCAGGCACACAAAGAAACGCGTGACTGTGTGACTCCTGCAACCGCGGGCACCTGAAGGACCAACAATACTGATTCATTTCCTATCAGGGGATCCAGAGGTTAGTTCATACCAGAGTTTAATTCACATAGTGATTGAGGCTGCACATGAGTGCCTGCAGAATCAGAGGGAGGGTGGATGGACTCGTGAGCCACCCTGCCTTTAGAACAATCAAGCTGCAACCTCAAAGCAGCTAGCTGTTTCAGTTTGCCAAATGAACCATATGTGTTCCCTTGCTTGAGGCCTTCTACACAAGCAGATTGAGACCAGACGTGGGCCCTCACACAGTGGTGCGACTGAGCTGGTAATGAATGGTAGAACACCTTGAAATGATCCAAATCATTCCACTTATTTCTCATCAGGATGCCCTTTGTCACTATGTGGAATCAGAGGACCCTGATCCCTTCAGCAATTTCCTTGGAATATGGTTTGCAGCCTGATGGTAAAATCTTGTGTTTTTGTTAAGGGTTAAATTATGCAACCTAATTTATTCCATATAAAAAACTAAATGCCTCAAATTGACACTTTATTTGTGCTTTATGGACTCCAAATAACAACTAAGGCACTTTTTTTGGCGCTTTGGGAGCCTCCACAAACTAAACTACACCAGACCAGACCAAGGCTGATTCTGGTGACTGAAGAGACTGTTTTAACTTTACATTTAGTTGTTCTTTGACTGTATTATAACTTACTGTGCTTTTTTTTTTTGTATTTCTCCATTTTACTTCTATAGGAAGGGAAGTCTCCCCCATTTGCTTTGAATAACATTGCAAGCATTATGAGAACTTTTTGAAATTTTGGGATATTTTTATTTCATAAAATGTCTTCTTTCAGACTAGCAGAAAGAACAGTTCACATTTACACTCACCAGCCTCTTCATTAGTTACGCCTTGCTAGTACTTGCTCTCTTGGACCCTCTTTTGCCTTCAGAACTGCCTTAATTCTTTGTGGCATAGATTCAACAAGGTGCTGGAAACATTCTTCAGAGATTTTGATCCATATTGAAATGATAGCATCACTCAGTTGCTACAGATTTGTTGGCTGCACATCCATGATGTGAAGCTCCTGTTCCACCACATCCCAAAGGTGCTGTATTGGATTGAGATCTGGTGACTGTGGAGGCCATTTGAGTACAGAGAACTCACTGTCATGTTCAAGAAACCTGGCTGAAATTTCAGCTTTGTGACATTGTGTGTTATCTTTCTGGAAGCAGCCATCAGCAGATGAGTATATGGTGGTCATAAACGAGTGGTAATGCTCAGTAACAATACTCAGGTAGGCTGCAGCATTTAAACAATGCTCAGTTGGTACTAAGGGACCCAAAGGCAGGGTGGATCCATGCTTTCATGTGGTTTACTATGAATTTTGATCCTGACGTTTTGGTGAGCCTGTGACAGAAGTGTCACCTGGTGTGGTCTTCTGCTGCTGTAGTCCATTGGCTTCAAGGTTCAGTGTGTTGTGCATTCAGAGATGCTCTTCTGTATACCTTGGTTGTCACGAGTAGTTATTTGAGTTATTGTTGTCTTCCTGTCAGCTTGAAGCAGTCTGTCCTCTAGCATCAACAAGGCATTTTTATCCAAAGAGCTGCCTCTCACTGGATATTTTCTCTTTTTCAAACCATTTCCTGTAAACCCTAGAGATGGTTGTGTGGGAAAATCCCAGTAGATCAGCAGTTTCTGAAATAGGCAGACCAGCCCATCTGGCACCAACAACCATGTCATGTTCAAAGTCACTTAAATCACCTTACTTCCCTATTGTGATACTCTGTTTGAACTTCAGCAGGTCTTGTTGACCATGTCTGGATGCCCAATTGCGTGATTGGCTGATTAGATATTTGCATTAATAATAGATGATAATAGATAATAATAGATAATAGATGAACATACTTACCTAATGAAGTGGTCACTGAGTATGTGTGTATATTTTTCCTACACTATAATAGGCTTACTTATTGGCATATTAAATTTTAATATTAAAAAAACTTGCAAAACAAAAAAAAAGTACTATTAGTATTTACTATAAGTAAATAGGGGAGCAAATTAAATTGTGATGAGTATAAGGTATTTTTTTTAACTGTAGATGCCAGTTTCTAATATAAAAAAGGATAGACTTTTACAATACATACCTTTAAAGAACATTTTCTCAAAATATCCTTTTTATTAAACTCAGTCTTAAATTTTCACTCCAGTCCCCCTAACGTACACCAAAATTTCCAGTTTTATTCCTGTCTATATTCTAAAAGTTGTCACAAGCGTTTGTTCATACACCATTCAGAGCCTGATTTACAGAACATGTTATTCCCAAAACATGGTTAAAATTGATTTTTTCCCCTGCTAATAAAATATTTTCTGATTTATGAAGCAATAAAAAGATATTTCCAAAATCCCCTCTACAAAAACCTTCGACTCTAATGTGCCAACAAAATGAAACAATAACATTGAACCTGAGTTTATCCAATATTACCCATATAAGTGTTCAAATTGACACATATTTTAAAAATAATGCCTCACTTCCATAATGAATAAATAAACTATATATATATATATATATATATATATATATATATATATCATCAGTGAGAATTCTCTCTACAGTGAGAATAAGCAGATTAAGCACATAGAATCATAGCAATCCTATATTTTTAAAGAAATATTACCCGTAATATTACTAGTGTGAGTTTATAAAAATATATTTCCTTAATATTAAAATGATACAATACCAGTTAATAATCCTATTAAACATGATTCTGCCATTATAAAGTGTAACACAGAACCAACATTAGAGGCTTCAGTAGAAATACACTGAGCGTGTAATAGTGATTTCTGAACGGCGGCACCATAAAAAACTACAAATACAAACCGCCCCTCCTTAAGGCAGATGTTTATGGACCCGAGATGTGTGACCTGTCGGTTATGCGCACTGCCAAAGACGTGTACGCGCAACATCTTGCTTTACTGCTCCCCTGCAAAGATGGGTCGCCAAGCTTTCAGTCAGAGAATCCAGCTGTCACTCATCGATATCCGCGTTCAGCTAATGTCAGACTGCATGTGGCAAACGGCGAAGGCTCCGGTCCCGATAAATACGAGACAAGGACACCGCTGGATGGAGGTGGACCTCCAGTGATCAACAGATCAGCAACTCCACTGTTCACTCCTCGTGTGAGGAACAAGATGAGGGACCCGAAAGACAACGCTGGAGCCAAATGGCACATGTGAGCCGCTGACGTATTTATTAGCAAATTTTCGAGCCGGTCATAGAGATATGGACAAACTAGCTCTGAAGATTTGGTTTTAATAAGCCGATACAGCTGTTATTGGAGGTGGTGTGGGTTCGGTCCTTGCCAAGATGACCAGACTATTGTTTAGCATCGCTGTAATGGAATGGGCCCGCAGGAATTTTGGCACCGGTTTTACGCAGCAGACCACATAGTTCAATCGACGTAGCTCGATCGAAGACAGAATAGCGTGGCTGGCATGGACAAAGACTGCTTACACATCTCGTAGTGATGCTATGAGACAAAATTAAAACACAATAGTGAAACATCCTGTTTGTTTCTCCCGAGAAGTGGAGCAGATAATCAGCGGCGGGATTCAAGTTTGGACCTCACCAAGTCCAAAACGACCTTCCCCTCCCAAAAAAGGATCATCTTATATCTTAAAGCATCCTCACAGACTCGCATAGCGGTAAGAATGCGCTTGTTAATTACTGTAATAGTGTTACAGTGTTCCATCTTTGTTCCTAATGGGGCAAATTTAACCCAGTGGACGCCCTGCTATGGTTGCTGGGGGGTCACAGACGCACCATTTGGCACCATAACGCACAGAAAACGGTTTCAGCTTTGCGTTTCATTTCTGTTTAAATTTGCACCGAATCTCCTCTGCTGTTTGGCATGTGTAACAGGCTGATCAAGGCCAAGCAGTGAGCAACAAGAAATCAACTTCTCTGAACAAGTGTGCTTTGGGGAAGGAGCTGCAAAGGACACGTCTAATTAATATAAGCTGTCAATTTAGAGCCACATATCTGCACATTAGTTTAAATAGCTTAAAAATCCACGCTCTCCATGTTGAAAACCAAAACCTTTTATTCTTAAATCATATCAGCATGTATATGATGTAGAGGGCGGTGCAGGGATTCTCCTCAGGGTTTGGTTAAATCCTGCAGGAGCTGTTCAGTTTAGTGGAATCGCGTGCAGACTCTATAATGACTTTATTGGTAAAATCTTCATATTAATAATGAATTTATTTCACAAGTGCTGAAAGTCTTTTTTATATTTTTTGGTTTTTGATTTTAATTAAAGATGATGATCAGAATCTTTCTGCGTCAGTAAAGCTCACTATAAAGCAGGTTCATTGCTTTTGAAATGGTCTTAAACTAAAAGAATATAACAATAGCATGTTCCTTACCATTCCAGGTATAAATAACTGTGTATTAAAGCCTAAAATGAACTGTAATGTTCAACTTTGAATATAAAGACTGCATATTTTTTTTAAAAAGCACGAGGCAGGTTTTATTTTTTCCATTTGTGAGCGTCTTTATCTGTGGTGCTCCATACATACATATATTCGCTGATTCAGGGATTATTTCATAATTCCAGAAGTCAGTATATCAAAAGAAACATTCCCACCACTTAAAGCTGAGAAGCAGCCAGCACCCGGCATTATTCACCATGATGAGAAACCCTTTCATTGTGCTGGATGTCTTTGAATTATGCCACATTGGTTTCTGTGTCGAGCATTTGTCAATGCCATACAAGCAATGGCTCACATATGAGCCACCATAATGAGTTTCTCCCCTGTGCTTCAGAAAATCCTCGCTATATGTGCAGCTATTGTGATGGATTTGGGATATTGCCAGTTGAAAGAGCTTAGTGCTAGTGAGTGATGCTTACTTTGTACATAACATATGGATGCTATGTATTTATTCTGAATTTATTCCTTGGTAGGATGCCAGTAGCAACCTATCAACCTCCATTTGCCCTCCGTTCTTTGTTCTATATTTCCATCAAGTAAATGCAGTTTTGACATTTCACAGCCTTGCATACTGTAGATTTAATTAACATTTTCTGTATGTGAAACTAGTGAGGCAGTCCATCTCTGCTGTTGGATACTCCCCCCACCTTTTTACCCTCGTACCCCACCGGAGACCATTATTTCACTCTCTGTGCATTGGGGGTGGAACTTATGCCAATATGGGAGGAAGGGAAGTCAACCTCTGTGCACTCCAGCACCAAGAGAAAGATGAGGAGCACATTCTTTTTGGCAGCAAGAAAATGCCCCTTCAGTTAGTATCATGATGAATGTGCTACTGTCCTCTTTTTATATTAAATACAGTGTTTTTTGCATTATTTCACCCCTGGAGACGCCAAAGAAACTCATGACCTGGCAGATCTAAGTGATAAATTGTGCATGGATATTTATTAAATGATCAGAAGATGGCCCAGAAAAGTTGGACAAATGTTACATAGCCTCTTAGCTGTTTGGTAAGTAGATTTATAGATATCCTATTGATAAAAGCAAAAAAGAAAAAAACGGAGAAAGAAAGAAAAAAATGTTCTGTGCTTCTACAGTGATCCAAAGAAATGTAACAGTAAGTCAAGTCCAGAAGAGACAAACAAAAAAGAATATTAGCAACACTGACAAAGCTGGCTATCCACTATGCTGCAAATGCATGTGATGATTTCCAAATTGCAAGATTAAAGCTTGAAATTTAGAGTGTAAACGACATAATGTCACATGCCTGAAATGAAAAAAGAAATACTCTAGTTGTTGAGGAAGCTTTAATTATATATGTAATAAATATATAAATATTAGAATAGATTGTTACAAATATGTACTTACGAGATAAAAATGCAGAGTAATATGACTAATATGTAAGCAGCATTTTACTGTTGAAGCTGGTGGAGGTGGAGCTATTTTTTTCCAAATACTTCATATTTTATAAACTAATGATGTGTTTCATGTGTAAAATATGAAAAGGTATTATTACAGTCTAGCTGTGTTCTTGTTCTATTTTTTTCGTTCATATGTTGAAATATTTCAGCTTAATCTGTCTATTCCTGATGCTCAGCTCAACACCAAGCATTGGGATACATTGGATTAAATGTCCATCTGTAGATTTCATTATGGCTTATTATGAATGGAAGTCAATACTGCCATATAATCTAGAATGTATTAGAATTGTCTTCTTTTAATTTACAGTTAAGATCTAGTATGGTACTTCTAAATTAAAATGAAGATACATTCAGTTTTCTTGCAACGTTGCAAAGACTTTTGAAGAACAGAAAATATTGCATAGTTGGATGGTCCAGTCTGGCCCACGAGATGGCTCTGTGAAAGTATAAGGACTGCAGATGTGCTGAATATTGCAGAAGTCAAAGATTCCAGTTTTTCAATAGATTAAAAATAAAGTCTTGGTCAGTTGATGCCAGTGTTACTATACAGGAGCGGGAAGTTTAAAGTTTTCTAAATTTCACTTGGTTGTTTGAATCATAAAGAAATGAAATATAACTGTTGTTTAGTTCCAAAAAAGTCTACATGTGATGATTTTATGTCCAGTGCCATCTGTAAATTGTAATCACAGATGGTTCATCTATTTTGTAAATTTTCACAATATATTTTCTACTCTATAAGAACGGATAAAAATTTCAAGTGTTTTCTTGTATTAAGTTATATTGCTATAGTTTTATGGTCCTGCCCACTTCAGGTTAAGTTGGTTTGACACCTTGATATAGTGCATCATGATTTAATATTACATATTCAGATGTGGTGCACAATGTGAACACAAATACCATTAATTATTTCACATTTAATATTATGTGTAAGCTGTAATATTTATTTCTAGGCACCCAAGATAACAGCAACAATAAAGCCCTGCAACTCTCCAGATGTACATAAGAGTAAAGGATCAGTCATACAAGGTAGTTTTGAATCCATGAAATTCCTCTTTTAGTTTCCACCATCAAAAACTGCCTTAATCTCTAGAATATTATGTGTATCAAATTATCTACCTTTGTGCTGTTATTTGAATGTTATTTTATGTTAATCACTTGCAATTAAATCAGCCATCTGCAATTACCATAATTGTCAACTGAAATGTCTGCGGGATGTGTTTAAGTCAATTACATGCTTTATGGGCAGCTATCTTGAATAAATGGTGTAATTCACTTCCTGTTTTTCTCAGTTATTTCCTTCAGAATGTGTGATGTGGAGCCAGTACAGTAAGAGCTAAATATTGTGCTTTCGGAAACTACATAAAAAAAACTATCCCTACTTGCATATTAGATGTAGGTGTTTTGCAGTACAAAACCGTCAACATGTAATGATACTGGAACCTCAAAGAAAGGATGTTTGAGTGACTGGAGAATGCAGTGTTGTAGATGAAGTGTGGAGATGATGGGAGATCCTTCACCATACTGCACCGTCTCCTAACTGGCTTTGCCCAACATGAAACATCAAGGTATTATGTCTATATCTTGTTTAGCAGACGTGAGCACACTGGCAGGCTTAATCCTCAGAGTGCAGCACACTGAGGGAAAACTGTCTTTATGCCTGCCAACTAGTCTGGATTCCCTCTGCTTGACACTGTGTATTCTGCTCTGCAATTTCTGGTTGCCAGTTCCTGTAAATGACTTTAAAGTAAGAGCAGAAGGAAAGTGCCTTGCTCTCTTTGTAATTACCGAGTGTTTAGAATTGTAAGAGGTCACCAAATGCAAATGATAGATAGAGTGTTGTGTTGTGTTGCATCGCATCCATTTTTACTCTATAAATGCACATTTCCTCCTAATTTAAAGTTTGGCTCTCTTTGGAAGTACAGTTGGGATCTAATTTATGGATTTGCATGCTGTGGTGGAAATGTTTCTGGAATGAGCAAATGGTAATTTTCTGGGAGAATAGTTTCATTTAGAAGATTGAGCGAAAATAGTGAAATCTGTTCCACAACACTGATATAAAAAAAACCTGGCAACTAGTTGTGTCTGGTCTCTTTAGATAACTTTGAAGATTTTAACAGGTTTGTAAATAATTTTCATTAAATAAAAAAAAAAAATCAGTTGATAAAGATTTGACCTTCATGTGCTTCCCAAATTAAGTAAGTTCATTGGTGAGATTATTGTATTTTGATGTGCATGTGAGTGCAGTTGAGCATGCTTTGTGTCCAGCATGCCTGATATTTAAGGGGAGACCTTAAATATTGGACAACAAAGAGTAGGGGAGGGTTGTGCGTGCGCTCTGTGACTCAGGATGACTCCTCTGGAAAACGAGCCCTGGAGTCGGCCCTGACCCTTCGCAGTTGTGTCGGTACACGTGTTGCAGTGATGCCACAGCAGATCTCTAAATCTTTAGCTAAAAACAAGGGAAGGGTAATGTCTGATTTTGTCTGACAAAGGGAATCCTGAACACCGGGATTTTTGTGTCATCCATATTGTATTGCTGCAGCATGTGGTAGTCGTGCAATGCACGTGTTCACATCGCAAAGTCCCTGCAATGCAGTAATGCTGTGTACTTTGATTTAAAACTGCAGTACTGTGTTTCACACATCAAATTCTACGGGACTACAAACTCTTTCCCTGTAGAGTTTGATAAATAAGTTGATTTGTAAACAGGAAATTAAGTAGCAACAATTTCCATAAGTGGGCATTAATTATAACTGCAGAACAAAAAACTTAATTTATAGGGCAATTTCTTAATAAAGCTGCAAAGTCCTTCACAGAAAGAAAATAAACACTTAAAAAAGAACAAAGAAAAGCAAAAGAAAAGAAAAGGCAAATATTGAGAAAACATAACAAGGATAAAAAACAGTGCCATATATTAAACATTTGTAAAACACTCTTGATAAAAGAATGTTTTAAGTAGAAATTTTAAATACAATAAAGTTGCCATTCTGATATTAATTGGGAGATGGAAAACCAGCAATCCCATTTAAAGATCTAAGTAAATGCCCAGGTGCATAAGGGGTTAATAGGTCTATGACATTTTGAGGAGCAAGGCCACATAATATTTAATGCTTTTTTAAATTTAATGTTTTAGAAGTTATGAGTAGAATTTTATGAAGTAAAAATCAAGTTCCAGGATCTCCATTGTGAAGATTTTCAACTTTTTCCAGTTAAAATATAACTTCCATTTTTGGGGTGTCTTACTATGTTCTTTCTCTGTTCTATGAGAAAGTAACAGACAGATTAACTAATAATTAGTCACAGCACAAACTAGCTATGCTTTAATTGAAGTAAATGGCACAGTTACATCATTAATTAGTAGCACCCAAAACAACGTCTTGTTTTGGTTTGACAAATTCAAAACAGACTACAAGTACATATCATTTATACTGATATGAAACAGAGAAAAGTAGTAAATGCCCCCTTGCAGAAGGCGCAAATAGGGGACATTTATAGTAAGAGAAGAAGATATAGACAGACAGAGAGATCCCCTCTGAGTGTGGATGAAGTCAGATGTCACTTTCACCTAGTCAGTACTCATGAAGACATACGGGCAGTCCAGCAAATGAAAACACTCGTGAAGCTCCTTCCCACTGGGAATGTCACTATTACATACCGGGATCAGCTCAGACATACATACCATGAGCCTGGAAACACACATGCAGATGTACTGAGCCCTGCATGTACAGAGATGTTTACGCTTCAGTCAGTGTTGCACATGCATATTCAAACTGATATGTCATGCTCACGAATCTGTGTATGCTGACACATTTACATATGAGCATAGCTGTCACGGCCCAGGCTGTGATTCAGGGTGACAGGTCTTATGCCACTTCCCTTGGGTCACCGGAGGGGCGGAGTCACAACGTGACAGGAATGGGGGCAGAGAGATGTCTTTCATTCACTGTCACTCACCAATGACACAACCTTTCCTGTGGTTTACTCACATTCCTGGGTTTAGCAGTGATGAGGTAACATTTGGGCTTCTACTCTGTGTGCTCATGTGACTCATACCTGTTGTTTCAGTTTTGTCTGTGGTTGCTCATCTTAATCTCATGTTGTTGGTGAACTTGGATTAATTTAATATGTCAGTTTGACAGTTCTGCTCCAGTCGTGTTTTTCAAGGCTCAATCACAACTTCTAATATTTTAATTATCGGTACACTGACATCTTTAATACATTTGACAGAAATCTGCACTGCACCTAACAATTCCTTAGATTATCAGTGAAGTGGCTGTGTATTTTCTTAGTTGATTAATTTCCTTTTTCTTCTAAAACACTGGAAAATACACGTTTTAATGTCCTAAAGCCCGAGGGAATGTAACTAAAACAAAGACTTTAAATTAATCATCATATGTTTAAAAGAAAAGAATGAAATCCTTTAAACTTGAAAAAAAAATTACTGAAGTAAATAAGTTGTATAAATTGCTACAGAAAGTTTTTTTATATTAATTGTTTTAAAAACTTGTTTTAGTTTGATTGAAAGTTCAGGTAATTTTCACTGAAACATTCATATAATTTTGTTACAAGCCTGGAATGGCAGTAATATTTTGTCTTAAATTTTGTTTCAAAGATGGACATGGTGTCATCTAAGAGTACTCAGTAAAGGGTACTGGAAATAGGGTGGCCTTGAGAACCACTGGAATCCCTCATGTTACTCCCCTGTCTCTTCTTTTTAATCTTTTAACTCTCTGTTTGAAGTATCATTGTCTGACGTAATATTTTTGAAGATGGATGTGGTCTTTGACCAATAAGATTTGGATGGTTAAAAACAAATTAACATTAAAGTCAAATCAAACTAAAATAATGTTATTTTGAAAGCAGATTAGATACACATGTAAAGATTAAAATAAATGAAGTCGATACTGAAAGAGTAAATGCAAACAGATTTCTTGGGTAATAACAGATGAGAGACTTACCTGGAAAGCTCACATTAAATATATTCATTCTAAAGGATCAAGAAGCACTGCAGTACTAAATAAAGCAAAGCAGGAATTATCATACATCACTCCATATTCTCTACTGTTTGCTGGTTTCACCTTATTTAAGTTATTGCACAATGACAAATAACAAAATAACAAAAGGACATTACATTAACTTTTTATTCTTAAAAAAAAAAGCAGTTCAGATCATTTTAATTGTGGGTTGTCGGGATCATACAAATTCACTACACTTATAGCTTGAAATATTGAAAATCCAAACAGCATAAATTTTGTTCAGAGGAAAAAATAATCATAATCAATTACAGAGAAATATTCAAGGCATGTTTTCTGTAAGAGAAGGAAGCTATAAAATTATAGCTTGCAGGGTTTTGCAACTTCAAAACTGTTAATGTGTGTACTGTGTAAAAGGTTTTGTGTTTCTGTGTGTGGAGTGAAACTGTGGAACAGTTTGAATGTGGAGCTGAAGCAATGGCCAGATAGAAAGCAGTTCAAAAAAGAGGTATAAAGATATGGTTTTCATGAGGTATAAGAGGAAGATGTTTGAATTTATTTGAAGTTTATTTAGTTTTTATTCCATGTTTAATGAGATTTTGCAATCAACATTCCAAAATTGGAGGCATTTGTCTTTGTGTGGATGTAAAATTATGGAGTTGTAACAAATATGATATTATTTTGTATTTCGCATAGTGTATAAATTCTGTGCAATTAGAAATATGTATATTGTTGTTTATTTTTTGTTTTTTTTAGATTTATATCAATAAGGAAGCCGGATAAATAATAATTGATAACTTATGGAGAAGAGGTGGGATTAAATAAGTGTGCACTTCTTCCCACTCCTCCTTGGATATATAAACTAAATCAACAAATGTAAGGCAATATTGTACCGTATTTTGCTTTATTTTTGTATAGTTTTTCCCTGTTTTTCCTGAATGCTTTTTATAAGTTTGAAAAATAATGAACAAAACAAGCATCAGAGTAGGTGTGATCCTACAGCAAAATGATTGCTAGTTGTTAGACTCAGTCATGTTGGGAGTTTCAAAGGTCTAACCTTGATCTGATTTAAATTTCATTGATACTCTCTGTAGACTAGACTGTAGAAAAATTTAGCAACTAGCTAACTTTCATTTGTAGTCCTTTGGAAGGTACATGCAGGTAATGAGCTATAAAAGACAAATACATATCAAAAATAAAAGATAAACGATCAAATGTGTATACACGCCTCACGCCTAGCCCCGCTCCGACCACCATCAAAAAACACATACACACTGTAAAATCTTTGAATGTGTGCACCCCCACATTAACAACCAAACTATCCCATCAGTGTATGAGCATCAGATAAAAAAAATCTGGATAATTACAGTTAATGTAAATGCTAGATTTGATTGATGTTCTTCAATTCCATTCTTTTTTTTTTGCATGATGAGAAAACAGATGTAAATCTGCATGTTTTCAAACTGTTGGGGAACATTTTCCATTCTTTAATGGATTTAAATAAAAAGGAGGATTGTGCAAAGTCAGATCTTCTTTTAGGAACTCTTCACTTACCATGAGCAGTTGACCTTAAAGTTCCTCTCATCTGTTCTAAACTAAGTTGTACAAATCTTTTACATGTTGGAGGTTTAGTACTGTGTACTATTTTAAGGACAAAACAAATATCTGAGTACAAAATTAAATTCTTAATTTGTTGTCTGAATGTGTTGTATTTAAGGACAGCACAGTGGCTATACTGTTTCGAGTGCATGAAGTGATCTCATCTTTACATTTTTCTAAGACCAACAGGAAAAACAGTAGTTGATATGATAAAGTATCATTGCATTCAGATGAATAAATGCTTCCTCAGCGAGTGAGTTTTTGATATGTCTAAAAATAGCTATGTACTATTTCAGTGTATTACTCATCTTCTTAATGTGCTTTGTGAAACTAAAAGTAGGATCTAAAAATTACACTAATATATTTAACTTCCTCTATGTTTTTTTTACCCTCAACATAAATATTTGGAAAATTATTTTGTGTACAGCAACTTCATTGCCACTTTTTAAAGGTTGACAATTGCCCATTCAATGAAAAGTGACAACAGTACTGCAATGATGTTTCATATCTGTTGCATTAAATTTGGTAGAGGTGCAGTTGAGATTTCTCAGAACAGGTTCAGTGACACCACTGTTATCAACTCTCTCTAATTTACAGATTTGAATAAGTTGAAAGTTATTTTATTTTCCAAATGTCGCTCTGGCCTGGTGATGGTACAAAGAGACTATACCAAAATTCTCCAAAGTGTCTCCTATCGATAAGCCAATTGTTTGATCATTTTGGCCTCGCAATTTTACGCCTGGATCTGACTGAATCTGGATGTTTTTCAGGTTGAATAAAAAAACAAGTTTTGGGCTTAAGGCCCAAATCACATAAGTCTAGAGACTGGTTGGCGACCATCTTGCAACCACCGGTTGTGAGGTGAAAACTGTGCATTCCGACCAGTTGTGAGTAGTTCCTGGAGGTTGCTGGCAGTAACTGTGAAAATTGATTGCTAAAGCTCCATTCACAAAGACCTAGAGACTTGTCAGTGACTCCCAGGTCACTAGGAAAACGTGTGTATTCCATGAACAGTCAGCAAGTGGTTTCTGGAGGTTGCTGGCAGTCACAAGTGTAAAATTGATCACAAAAAGGTATATTTTGCTGCACCAAAAATGTCCTTGTGATTGCTTTGGTTGCTAGCAGACTCCCATAGTTTGTGTGGAAGGTGCTGACTTGTCTGCAAACAGTCGGAAACTACTCACCAAATGATTGTGAAACTTGACAAAGTGCAATGCAAACCAGAAACCGAGAATGTTCGCCTTCAAAATGAAAGCTGTGTCTTACCTCTGAAAGCAACGTGTTTCATAGACACAGTTTTTACTTTGAAGGCAAACATTCTCCATTTTCAGTTTGCATTTTATTTTTCAAGTTTCACTATAGCTCAAAGAGTAAATTGCAAGTGTTGTAGCAAGTCTGCGTCTTCCATGTCCTGTGGGCAACTGTGGTAATCTGCTAGTGACCAAAGCAATTGCAAGGAGGTTTTTAGTGTAATTTCACTTGGCGACTGCCAGCTGCCTCTAGCAACCACTTGCCAACTGGTTGGGGAATACAGTGTGTCTCTAGGCCTATGTGACCCACGCCAAGGGGTGAATGTCTGTAATAAGACCAAAAATGCAACAGATCGGAAAGGCTGCAATACATCTTTTTTTAACGTTATCTTAATAATAAATTTTAGAAATTTGGTCTCTGTGTGCAAGGTTAATAGACTGCAGAGATTTAATGGTTGCACTTGCAGTGGTTCAACCTCTTAAAACCTTAGTCAGATGGGAGAGTTTTTGTCTCACAAAGTTCTGTTTCACTTCCTGGGGTAGGCACCTATTACCTGTGTTATTTTGGATAATTTAAGAAACTCAAAAAAACCCAACTCATTTTTGACCCAAACTTAGTGACTGGTATCAGATTTCAAAGCACCGTAGCAATCAAAGTTAAGTTTTCACAAGTACACGCACACAGGGTTACACTGGAAACCTGTTGTTCAGCCATGTGATTTCATAATCCTGTTAAACACTATCAGCACAGGTGCAGTGAAGGAGGGCACACATATTTTTAATGAAACACACAGAGTTACCTTTATCATCTGAAACAACACATGCAGGTCATCAGCAGAGCGCCACTACAACTGTGGAGAGCATATTAGGGGATCTGTGCCACAGCGCTGCACATGGCAGAAGGCATGCGCTGATGTGACCATGAGCGCTTACGCCTGATTGGCTCAGCTGGGGCAGCCACGGCCGGGTGATGTCCCCCTCACTCTCTGTAACAGGCGGAGTTAAACAGAGCAGCTAGGTTCACAGACCGCGGCCGACACCCTGTCACCGCCTTGCCTGGCCCACTCCGCCACACACACACACACACACACACACACACACACACACACACACAGAAACAGGCTAAAACGAGATGAAAGTTGGATGCAGGGCAGACTGCATGAAGTGCGATATGTAAGACATTTTTGTTGCCTGCATGCATAGTCTTAATGATTCATCCACAATAACCCTGTGAACGTATTACTTCAATTTCATCCCACACCCTTTTTTTTTTACCATACTTCTGAAGGTCACCACCTCCATTACTGGGTCACAGAGTTGATAAACTCACTGAGGTGTCACCAATCATCATTCATCAAATGCCTTTTTTATAAACCCCTCCAGCTCAGTCTTTTTCTTTAATGTGTTTTGAAAAATAAACCAGAATGGAGTCTTTTTAAGTTTCTTTTAAATGAATTTTGTTCAATTCAACAACTGCAGGGGGTTATACTAATAAAAAGATAGAAAGAGACAAGCTAACACTGGGCTATTTTTAGCCACTGTTCCATATACAACATGTTCCTCCTGACACAAAGATGCTCTGGAGTCATGTTCAGTGTTTATACAGCCTCCAATGGAGATGTCATACCTAAGACTAACTGGAGTATTGGTTGAGACTCAGACACAGTACAGTAGGTTTTGAAAGTATGTTGCAACCTGAGTCTTGACTTAGTTTCGATCTAATATCTGTGAATATATTCACACGAAAAGTAACCACAATGACAGGTGTTATCTAGTAATGTTTTACAGACCATGTGGGTCAGATAAGTAATAACAGAAAGTCTGTCTTTGGATGTTCAGTCACTTTAAAAAAGCATTTTTTTATTTCCTTCTTAAAGAAAATCTAGTGACATAAAAACTGTACACATTTTAGATCTTAAACAATGAACTTTTATTGTTTGAGATGAATAAATTGACCAGTTAATTAAAAGAAGATTTATTCCTGCTTCAAACAAAATATTAGCCGTTTGTTTCATATGTGGCAGTAAACTGAATATCTTTTGGTCTTGGAATGATTAAACAACTTGAATTAGTCTGTTTAATTTATAAGGAAATTAATATTTAGCATTAATATTTTGAAATATGATTGAATACATACACAAGATTAATTTGCAATAGAAAAAGATACTTTCTGTCCTATCTTCTGTCCCATTTCACAAACCAGTAAAATCACGAGAGTATGTTTTATTGCTAGACTGTGATTAATTCACACCATTTACTTACACTGCATTACAGAACTTCTATTTACATTAAGATACTTTACAGTTATGTGAGGAAAGCCCCACACACAACCTGTCAACGTCTTCTTGTCTGCACAATATTTGGGCACCAAAACACCAAGTCTTTTTCCCCCCACTTTCTTGTTACATCACCCCCACGTGACGTGTCTTCCAGGACAGTCCTGTCCTGTCCTTTCCTCTCTGTGTCTTCTCCTGGAGTCATGTTTAAACAAAGTAACATTCATACATGAGTGGGTTTCTATGACCACAAGGCCCCAGGATTATCTGAGCCATAGACCACCATGGTGCGATGGGTATAGGAAAAAGCCCAAAGGCGAGCACAGATGCTCTCGTGCTACTAGTGTTGCCTTGGTAATAGCCTTACGGGCTAACATTTTGAGACTCTACATCTCAAACGAAAGAAAAAAAGAAAAAGCTGATTCACTTGACAGAAGTGCTTAAGGCCTAACTTTAAATAGCTCAGTGCAGTTTCTCTTTTCTCTTCTTCTGTTTTTTATTGGTTTGTCCTTCTGTTGCAAAGGACTGTCTTGAATGCAGTGGGGAATAGAAGGAACTGAGACTTTCTCCTTATGAAGCCTTAAGACAGCCTGTTTACATAAAGTTTAACTCAGATGAAGAATGTGTTTTTTCGGAAATGATAATGACTTAGTGATTGCAAGCCCAGACGGCAGGGGAGAGTAACAACATCAGTTTCCTCGACTGGATCAGTGCAGTTCTTTCTGGATTTGATCACATCTCCTGTCTCCAGTTTGGTGTAGGAAAAAATGAGCAGTCAAGAACTCTCAGCTTCATTCCACCTGTCTGCCCAAACCTCAGGCCAAACACAGCAGTAGTTCCCCTTGAGGTTAGAAAAAACATCATCCTTTATGTACACATTCTCGTTTGTGTTGCCTTTAGAGTTGTAATCCCCACAGTTTCAGATTTGGCACACTCTGCATTACCATGATAGCAGCTAGCGTAGTTTAAGACTGGTGCAGAATCATGCAACTAGACAAAATAAGCCATTTCCACCCTGGGGGGGAGGTCCCTGCACTGAAGCCAGTTTGTATCTGTTATTAAAGACACACTCTGCGACCTTCTAGAAATGGCATTTCTAGAAGGTTGCAGAGTGTGGCACATTCAGTTAAGAAGCTGCCTAGTACTAGTAATCAAGTGGATAGAGCTTTGTTGTGCTTTATTTCTGCTGACAATAACTAATCATAATTAGCAGGTGGGCATCTGAATGCAGTGCATGGATGTCAAACACTCTAAAACAATGATATAAAGAGAAAGATCAGTGAATATACTGAGTTGTTACTGCTAATAATAAACAGTGATAAAAACTTATCTACAGAATATAGGCTGGCTGGATACCAGGTCAACCCTCAAAACAACTTTCAGCTGTAACTAGGATCTATTTTTCCCCTCTTATGTTATGCACTCATCTTTACTTTATCTCTTATTATAACAGGAGCCATTCATATCCCTAACAAGATGAGACTTTATTCTGTTTACTTTATTCTTGATGTAGATGCAAACATAGAGCTGTGTGGTCTTCGGTGTGATGAAGGAGATTTCATTGGGCCTGTGGTGGTTGTATACACAGGGTGCCTTGGCTGTGAGGCACCCTGAAGGATTTGCTTTGGGCAATAATGTATTTATGGAGTCAATATTTTTGGCTTAGAAAATATATTTTTCTTGAGCCAGTCCTTAATAAGACACTTCTTTTTAGGTTTGAATACTCATATGACCTCAAAATACCTCTTCTGCAGTTTCTGAGGCTATTAAAATCTGTTGCTCTATTATTTTCTGTCTGTTTTACTCCTATTTTCTTGTTCGGTCATTGTCGTTCGATAGCACCCACACTGTTGTTGCAAATGCAAGCTTGTCTTCTTTCATTCGTGGCTTTTAGATCCAATATCAGTGAGAGCAAAATCCAATTTTTGCACAACCAAACCTGTCAGTTAACATGGCAAGCATGGTTGCATCATTAAAGTTGTATTGGAACAAGTGTAACTGCAGGCAAGAACATATTGCTGGAATAGGGCTCTTTTTGTTCTCCTTTCCATTCAGTATGTTTCCTTCTCAGCTCTCCAATCCTCTTATGCCTTTTCAGTCTTTTCTTTCCTCCCCCCTTCTGCATCCATAAAGTGTTTTGTAGGAAATTTGATTGCCAAGTTCCGTTTACATTCACTCACCATCTGCTGAAATTGGCTGTAACTGTGAATCAATTCCTAATATTGGCAGCTTCACACTGACTTGCCTCCTTATTTTTTGTGTCTCCATTTCATCTTCTCCCAGTCTCTGGCATGTTTTGACCTATTAGTAATAGGCAAAAAGAACTGTCCAATCCATAACTCTCAATAAAAGACAGCTCACAGAAAGAACACTTGAACCACAAGTGGTTGGGCTGTAGAGATTAAAGATTTTTACTGGGAGTATATGCTAGCAGTTCATAAATGAAGTATGAAACTGTCTGCTTTTGAAGTGGTGCAGTCAATATTTTTTCCAGCCAGTGATTCAAGGAGCTCATTGATATTCATACAGCACTTTAAAACTTTACAGATTTTTACAAATTCACACTTCAAGTTACTTAACTTTATGTATTTAAAATTTATATCTTCAGTAAGGATGATGAAAAACAAGAGGATGCGCTTTGTGCTAACATGAGGATAGTGCTGGAGGAAGCAGTCACACCCTTTACAGTAAAACCAATAATCCCAAACTGTACGGGTACTCTGTTACAAGTAATATTGCTGCACTGAAAATACTTACTGCATGACATAATACTTAAAGTATTCAAAGTAAAAGTACTCAGTGTAGAAAAATGGCCTTTACGACTTTTATACTATTATATATAATATTTATATCACAAGATTATTGCTCATGCACTCTAAAGGCAACATTTACTATTGTAGTCAGTTGATGTGGAACTACTTTGTTTCTAGCTGCAACTAATACTGTATGTGTTTTCTTTATGGGTTAATCTGCTGATCATTTTCTTCCTTCATTGCTTAGTTTTAAAAAATTCAGAAAATGGCATCACATGTTCTCACAATTACTCTAAATGTTTATGAAAATAGTTACATTAGTAGGACAATCATTTCAGCTGAACTACATAAACTGTTTACAACGGTTTACATTTATCAAAAAAATCACCTTTTAAGTTCTTGATCTCTTTTGTTTACATTTGTTAATTAAAATAAAGGTGTACAAACAAGTACAATATTACAAGTACAACTACTGTGAGATGCAGTTGAGTAGAAGTGGAAAGTAGAATAACAAAAAGTAACTAAAGTTAACTCAAGGAAAGCACAGAAAGCAAGTACTAGAAAAATACTATAGAAAATACTTTAGCACACTTAGCTGCCATATCAGCATGCTAATATCCTCGCTATACTAATACTAATATTTGGATGTTTAATGGCTTTTATGTGTTCACTATCTTAGATTATCTAACTTGTGCTAATGCTAATCAAACCAATCACAAAGTCCTGATATAAGCCTTTAGTTAAAGCCATGTAGTTAAAATCCAAAGTACTGATATTTTCATCTGTTGTGCTTGGATGCTCATATTTCACGTCATTAATTTTGTCCTCTCTCTCCTATAGATTGTGTTTTGTTCTTGGCTTTCTATACTCTCCTTTTTTCCTCTTCTCTTTCCCCTCACCCTCCATCCAAAGTCTCAACTGCTGGTGGATTCTTCCTGTTAAAAGGGGGTTTTTCCTTCCCACTGTTGCCAAGTGTTTGCTCATAGGAGGTTGTCTGATTGTTGGGGTTTTCTCTGTATTATTGTAGGATCTCTACCTTACAATATAAAGCGCCTTGAGGCAACTGTTGTTGTGATTTGGCGCTATATAAATAAAATTGAATTGAACTGAATTGAATTGAATTATTAACGAGACCTCTGTAGGAATATAGTTTAGGTAGCTGCTCCACACTATGTTTGCACATGGCATTGAAGGAAATAACAATGGAGAAATTATATCCTTAAACTTAGTTATAGCACTTTCAGAAAGACATCTACTGTAATGAAATGTGTTCCCCACTGCTGTGTAATCCATTATTGTAAATTTAAATGTTATTAAGAAATGATCAGACAAAAGAGGGTTTTCAGGGAATACTGTTAAATGTTCAGTTTCTATGCCATAAGTCAGAACAAGATCCAGAGTGTGATTAAAGGGGGGGTTGATTTACATTTTGAGAGAAGCCAGTGCAGAAACACTTTAAACACTATTCTTGTAGTTATTTTTCTATGAAATGTGTGATTTAGAAAGTTGTGATTAAGTAAAAATACTTTTTTGTGTAAAGCATCATGGTCACATGAAGCTACAGTTCTTGAAATTGTCCCCATCTTGGACTCATCTGAGTATCATTCTCCAACTTGCAATTAAAAACATGGTTATGGACCACCATGAAGCAAAGGAGACTCATACACTGACCCTGATGAATCTCCTCACGGACATTTTCAACACTCTGGACATGAGTGCCCCTCATAAGGAAATGTATTGCCTAAACTACTGAGCACCAAGTCACATTTGGAGTATTATAACCTGCACCCAGATGAAAGTAACACTTCGGCTTATTGTGAGCTGCCGCCGAGCAGTTTAACACTATAATTAAGCAGTAATTTCACATTCCTGCCTTTGCTGCAAAAGGGTACTTGACTAAGTAGTTTTATGGATAATATTTTACCCAGATTTTGGGCAGAGTAAAATATCCATATTGGGATAGGTTCTGGTCAGCTGTCCGCAAATAGGCTTATTGTATGTCTTGACTGTTGTGTCTTAAGAGACCTTGTAGTTGTAAGACTGGCATACTTTTTAGTTTCATAATGAATTTGTTCACCTTGTTGACTGTGAGCTCACGCACAATTATCCTAGTGTGTGGTGAGTTCATTGATCCCCTTCTGCACCAAGAGAATGTCTCTCCTGTTTGTCTCTCACTTTGCCTCTACAATCTAAGACAAATTTTTGTACATTTATAACTGTGGTTATGTTTCTGAGTGTTATGAGTGTATGATTATAATTATGCATAGCCTGCTACTGGTGAAAATGTTCTTTTCTCCTTCTATAAAAATATTTTTAATGTTAGTTTTAACACAAAATAAGTTAAAACAAGTGTAACGCATGAACATCAGGAAATAAAGACAAGCAACTGATTCATTTCAATATCTGCTCCCGTGAGACATTAAGGTTTACTAAAAATATCTAGTCATGGAGCTTAACTTTACTCTCAGCCAAACCAATTTGCTCAGGAACAAATAAAACACTGAAATAAACTTCACCCGACAGATATAATGTAAGTTAATTATATTCTGTATTTAACCCCCACTGTGAAGTGTGAGTCAGCGGGGGTTTTGGAAATTGTGTGCCGGGAGTCATGTGTTGTCAGTGGTGTCATGAGCTCCAAGCACCCAGTCAGCTGACAGCTAGAGAGGCGACCGGTGGAAATGGACATCTCTGAAAACATCAGAGCACTGTTGCAAATAGGCTCTATCTTGACAAACTGACTAGATATTTGAAGATTACGCCACTACATTCTATGCTGTATTTGGTGATACAGAAACAGTAGTATTTCAAAACTTTGCTTACAGTGTGGTGCCCCTCCACTGTTACTGCTTGTGATTTGAAATGCATTCTGGGATACCTGGCTGCCCCAAGTCCACACCACCAATTCATATCAATTGATTATCTGTGATCCATCTGTCTTGACTTGCTGTGCAGGGTAACCAATCAGATGTTAGTCTGTTGACGAGCCCCAGTGACACATAAAATTAATTAATGAACACTGCAGCAGGGACAGGAGTGCCACAATGAATTAAATATATCATTAAATAATTAATCAAATGTGTCAATTAAAAATTGGAAATAAATAAATAAATGTTTTAAATGAAATTAATTTAATTTTAATTATTTATATATTATTTCCAATTTTAATTAATGACACATTTAATTAATTACTTAATGATGTCCTCCATGATTGTAAATATTTAGATGGTAACTAAAAAAGTTATATTGTACAATTCTTTATCCAGATAGGAGTACAGAAAGATGAAAAGGTCCAGCAAGAGTGACAGTAGTCTATCAGCATATAAAAAAGCCTAAAAGACAAGCGTCATAAAACGGTATGTTTAAATCTAGTCCAATTTGTCTTGTTAAATTGGGGGTGGGTGGTGGTGGGGTGTCATCGTCTCTGCTTGCCTTTCTGTAAAAGTCACCACACGCCAATGGGAAGATGTAAAAACTAGTGACTAAGGCCATAAACTCATCAGGAAAGTATTTACTAAAGTCACAGAGCACAGGTGCCAAAAAGACATTTTTTCCATAGACTAGATGTCCACTGAAACCAGGGGTGATTAAAAAGAATGCAGGTTTAAGGTGGCTTCACAATGCCTTCATTTTTCAGACTTGGAAGCTACATGCATCTTTTCTACACAGTATATAATTATCACTTGTGGTTAAATAAAAGTCATAGTTAATGGTTCTGGGTGGATGCCATCCTTTTTTTTTTTTTTTTTGTACAGGAC
>VUQS01019419.1:37944-73064 GCA_015108495.1 Heterochromis multidens
GGCACTGTATTAGCACATGTATTAGCACATGGCATTGAAGATAACAGTGGAGGAATTATATCCTTAAACTTAGTTACAGCACTTTCAGAAAGACACCTACTGTAATGAAATGTGTTCCCCACTGCTGTGTAATCCATTATTGTAAATTTAAATGTTATTAAGAAATGATCAGACAAAAGAGGGTTTTCAGGGAATACTGTTAAATGTTCAGTTTCTATGCCATAAGTCAGAACAAAATCCAGAGTGTGATTAAAGTGGTCGGTGGATAGAAACTCCAACTAAGGGCCAGGTGGACAGGTGGACAAATATTGTGTCCTATTGTCACATTGTTGTCCTATTTTAACCCTGACAACAATATTTTCCTGAAGCTAATCAATAAGCTTTGGTGCCTAAACCTAACCACCAGCGATGGCAAAGATTAGCAAAAAGTGAAAATGAAACTTATAAGTGCGTAAACACGACACTGATCTATTTACAATTTATTCGTGTAATGATAAATTAATAAATTGCTAGCTAAATGTCTACGTAAATCAGAACACTGCCAAACCATTCAAAACACTGGTTCAAATCCCCAAAAAGTTGGGAACCTCAACCTCATGTTCACATAGGGTCACATTTCCTGGAAGTCCCTGCAGCTGAAGATGCTGTATTTAGGAGCAGTTTGGTTATGATACCAGTCTCTTAAACTGTCTGTAAACATTTGGATATAAACAGGAATCCTGATGCCAGTAAAGTTGGCTGACAGGCTGTGTGAGTAGACATTTATTGATGTGACACGTTTTATTTGTTTTATGATTTGTTTTTAATGCAGTATATATCCTGTCGGAATCAGTATTTAGAAGGAAAAACCCAGAATAAATATTTCACAACATCAGTTCTCTATTGTATGTCAAATGGAAGAGTCTCAGATTGACATGTCAGAAGGAGACCCAGTTTATTTGCATGGCCTTAAGCCTGCATACCACATATATGTAAATTGTAGTGTGTGTTTCAGTTCTGGTCATTAACATATTTCTACATATGCATATAGTATATTTATTACATGAGTTTTCAATGAATTTAAGCAGGATTGTCATGTTAATTCTATACTATGCAATACAAGTGTGGGGTTCATTAAAGTTTGTCATTGAGATAGTACTTATGAAAATATCAGTAATTCTCGCATGCCTATCTGTGGATGACAAGGGGAATGAGGCTTATTAGTCATATGGTTCATATTGGATTTGAAATTACACTGAGTTGAATGCTTACTATTTAGCAGAAGGCTAAGCAGAGATCACTTGCAGAAAGAAATTTCTAGTAAAGTACAATGTTCACTTGATGACTTCATTGTTCACAAAGCCAGTCAACTTGAAAGCCACTACAGCACAAAGCAATGCAATTTCAGCTTCTATTACAGCTACATTTTAAGAAGTCAGAGGGAAAAAAAAAAAGTCTTCATTACAAGTAGTTAGCCTTGATGGGCGTCTTCACTTGACTCTTAAAAACAGCTGTAAGGCTGCCAGTGAAACACATGCTGCTATGCTCTAGCAAAAGACCACTTAAGGAGAAGGGAAATATCTGGGCTGATTTACAAACAGAAATGGGCCCGTTTGCAGTGTGCTCCACCTAAAATTAGGCCAGAAACTCATGCATTTTTCTCAGCTGGGAATGGCTGAAGAGATGTGTTTCGGGACCATTTTAAGCAACCACACCACATGCGCTATTTGCTGTATTTTAGCAGCTACTTGAACTGCCTTTTGCATCACAGATGGAAAAGCTGGAGTGATCTCCCTGCTGCTGTCAAGGCCACTTTAAAGCTGGCGGAGTTTGCAGATCATCTAAAAAACAAACATTTGATGATTTGTCCTCAGAGGGACTCCTTTCAATTATTTTGGCAGCATTTGAAAAAGAAAGATACCATGCTGTCTAGTCTCAGTCTATGCTAAGAGATTGTTCTCTTACTGTGTTGTTACACAGCCACCATGGCACATTTGAATTTCAAAGTTTACTCTTCCCAAAGAAAGTTTCAAGAGTGACTTTCACAAAAAAGCTCTGAAAAGGTATCATTCACTCAGTCGAATCCCAAGAGACATTGTTTGTCAGTGCCAATTTAGAATAAGACCCTTCACATATGGTATTCTGAAACAGAAGACAACTATTCAAAGGGATTCTCTTTGCCAAGCAAAGAGATTTTTCTTTCTTTCTTTGAAATATAGAAATATAATGTTCTGATACAGCACACTAACATAGATCCAATACAGTATATATAAATTACTGCATAGAATTTTTGGTGTAACCAAATTTGCTCAGTTTTAGCTTGGAAACTGTTTTCACCTAGCCCAGTTGGCCAAGGGGTTAAGCTGTAGAATCTTAATACTAGCATATATTAACTCATGTTATGTCTCAGTACAAAACCACAAATTCAATTTTCAATTCAATTTTATTTATATAGCACCAAATCACAACAACAGTCATCTCAAGGCGCTTTATATTGTAAGTTAAAGACCCTTCGATAATAATGTTAATGTGAGTGAGGCATGTTTAGAAATTCTGATAAAGCTTCTATGGGTATTTGGCTGAGCCTTTGGATTGAACACTTGGTTCAATTTTAAATCTTGTTCCATGTTTGCAAAATTGTCCACCTTGAAAAATGAAATAATATCTTTGGAGGAACTTAAGAAATTTTGCATCTAGTCTACATGCATAACTGTGATGTTCAGCTGTACCAGTAATGGCAATATGATAACTTCGGCTTATTAGCTAAAAACAAATGTTTACTAAAGCATAAGGAGTATAGTATTTAGCATCTAGACTAAGCAATGTTGACATATGCAAATCAGTTTTGTTTTTTAGTTTGCTACAGCTGTCGAAGCTAAAACAACAGGTAGAATTTTTTTAGATACAGACTATACAGCTAAGCAAGAAAGGAAATATTGTGTGGACTGCTGTCTTCTTCTTTCTTTAAAATATGTATACATAGTGTAGTTAAGCCCAAGCCATGACCTGAGAACATCAAAGGCTTTGTGATGAATGTCATACAGCTCAGGAAAGGGCTGCCAGGCATCACTGACTAGGAGCAACATTTTGCCGTAATTGGGAAAACAGCCCTGCATCCTGTGACCATGAAGCCACATTGATTTTCTATTTATTCATCCCTCTGTTCCTGCAACTCAGTAGTGCAGCCACTGCAGAGGAGAAGCAGCTCCCAGAATGTCTCACCTCCTCTGGGAGCAGCTGCGCTCCGAGGAAGTGATGCTCCTGATGTAAACAGCAGGTTGGTGTGGATGTGTGTTTGTTAGTGCGTGCTTGGATGTATGCACCCTGGCTTCATCTGTCTTGCTCTTCATGTTAAGGGCAATGACTCATACTACAGCAAGGGCCGAGAGACAAACATGGCACAAGCTGGAGACCACCTGCTGGGCCGGAGAGCAGGGCAAAGGGAAGTGGTTCTTTCTGACATCCATCTCGACTCTGATTCATTATCGTCTTTATATGAGCAAAAGGTTGCCGTCTGTAGATTCTGTGGAAATAGCGTGCGATGCATTTGTCCGCCTACTATCCCCCAAGGCTCAGCAAACCTTCCCTCCCTCGCTGCCAGCTCTAAGCACTGTTATTTAGAGTGATGCATTTCCCTTTGCCTTCTTCCTGGAGTGGACTCTTCATCACCTACACAAACTCACACACACCAACAGTAACATGCACAGTGTAAAGACACACATGACTGCTACACAAACAGACACACTAACACAAAGCTACATACACACCGTTGCAACTACTGTCTAGCACAGGAATTGGAGCGCACATGTCAAAGTATCCAGGGGCAGCAGATCCTCTCCTATGCAGCACAACTTTATTTGAAACAGCCTCTTGCTTTGCTAAAGCAAAAGGCAAAGTCCTGCCACTGCCACTTTTTGACTGTGCACATACTGAAGGCAAAGTTTCTAAGTTCAGGCTTTTCTGAAGAAATAGTGAAATGATTTTTTGCTTATCAGTGTGAAAAACTCAGTGGATGCATAAACTGAAGAGATTTGAAGTCACATATGTTCCTGATGGATATGTGGAACAAAACTAGAAGTTAAGATAAGACTTACTGTACCTTAGATTTGATGGAATTAATAATCGTGTTGTTTAACTCAGTAATGCACAATTTAGCCTAAAATATTAATACAGCATAATGCTTTATATATCTCATCCATGTGGATGACCTACGTTCATGTTCTGTCAGAGATAACACATTTTGATTTGCTTTAACCAAAAGGAGTTTCATATCTCAGCAGTGAAAACTTTTATCAGCTCAATCTCCAAGCTAGCAAGCAAGGAAGAAAGAAAGAACCTGTATCATAATTTGCAAGTATGTCGATACCGAACATTATTGAATATTTCTTTCCACTGAAATATCCTGACTGTTAGTACAACATCATGTTTTCTTTCATTTCATTTTCAGCATCTTTTCAAGGCTATGTCTGGAAACTTACAGTATGTGGTTAAGGTTGGGGAAAGGTCAAGGTCTGGTCTAATACAACAACAGTCTACAATGACTTAAGACACAACACATTTATCCACGTGATCCATAGTCCTGATCTTTTCTAAACCTGAATCAAAGAGCTTTTGGGAGTCAGCCAGTAGTCTGGATGCAAACCCTGGTCTCTGGTGTGCGTATTTTGTACACCCAATGCCTACTTTAAATCCCTAAAGCCAAATCTGATAAAGTTCATTAAAGTGAAATACAAAGTTATTTAGATATTAATGTTCTAATCATTATAAAAACATTACAAAATAGTCCAGAATATAATACAAAGTTGCATGGGAGTATTGGAATGTACTTATACATATATGTATAATGTACTTATACATATTTTCATCTGTACATTCATCTGTACATTTATTTCTCTGTACATTCAAGGTGTGTTTAATTCACTTCAGTATTTACATTGCATGGAACTTTATATTTCTACAATGCTACAATTTAAATTAATTCTTGAAAAAGCCAGAAAGTGGCTTTTCAAACTCTAAATTTAGGATGGTCTTTTGTAGCTCGTGAATATTTTCCCTACAGATTTCACTAAATAGCAATGCTAACATATAATCGTCTTGTAGAATGTGATGCATTGGTGTAGATTAAGCTACCCTTAAGTAGTACAACCCTAATTACAGGAGTAAAATGCAACATACATATTAAAAACAATACATCAAATAAAATTATTATGTTACTCTACTTAAAAATGTTCCTATATTTTTACCTAAGTAAGTTTTTCAGTGCAGTCCCTTTACTTGTATTATCACTATTTTCGCACTGTGGTAACTGTTAGTGATTCAAAAGAGGGCCCAAAGGAGACACACAGCTGGTTAATAAATAATAAATTAAAAAAATCAATTTAATAAAAAACATAGCTAATCAACAAAAGGTGAGAAGAAGTGCATCTTGTTCACCTCTCTCTGCTAGTTTTGATTCTAGCATAGAGAGGTGAACAAGACTGGTACAGGGGTACAAAGGGAAAGACAGGGCTATAAAATACACAGACAAGTAACTGAGTAATAGAACACAGGTGAAATTAATTGGGCAGGGAAAGCAATCCTAAAGACTTTCTATAACTGAGACACTTAAAGCACAGAAAGACAAATGAAGGCATAACGAGAAACAAAAAAATTGTCAGTATAAAAGAAAATACAACATCTCTTGTTAGTGTCTTCCTCAGTCTTTGCGTGTCACTGACAGCTCATATTTTTCTCAGTTATGATTTACCTCTTGTGATAGAAATAGACAGTCACACAAAGAACTGAGATGTGGGTTAAAGTTTGGATCTCAGCTTGAAGGTCTGGAAAATGAATGTCTTTTTGCTTCACTTTATTTTGCTGTTCTTCGTGTCTCTATCCTGTTCTGGTTGAAGTTCCTCACCTTCCCTCGACTTTTCTAAGCAGCTCTTCTAGCCATATGGACTCATCTGCATTTCAGGGTCTGGCAGTCAGTGAGACACTCTGAGGAGCCTCCTTTAATGTTTCAGCTTCCAGCAGCCTGGCTCTATAATTTCCCAGCCAGTGTGGCGGAGGGAGCTAAAGTGCTAAATTGCTGTCTGGAGATACTCAGGGGTTCCTAAAAAAAGTAACCCCCTAAAATGTTCTTGTGCACGACTGCGCAACCTAGTGCATATTTAATCCCTGGTTAATCAGTGCAGGCGATAGTGCATGTAAGCAGATTATTCTGACCCTTATTCATCCATAACAGGGCAGATCAATGTCCATCCATTTTGTTGGGGGAGATCACTGACGTGTGACTGGCTATACTTGGTCCTTTACTTTAAAAAAATGCAGTTTTAATTCTAGTCTGTTATTATCTGTCTAATCCTTACCTATGGCTTTAGCCCTGAATGTGCATGTGATTCTTTTGGATATATTATGACTGTCTGGTGAGCACGCTGTATCACTTAAATGTCATCTTTTAGGGAATGGACAAATAAAAAAAGTATAAGCAATCATTTCAATCTGCATTTCTTTTTTTCCCACAGTAACAATAATGTATAAAGAGACAGAAAGTCCCTGCACATTTTTGATGTCAAAACAACTACACTGCTCAAAACAATTAAAGGAACACTTTGAAAAGACATCAGATCTCAATGGGAAAAAATATCATGCTGGTTATCTACACTGATATGGACTGGGTAATGTGTCAGGATACCACATCGTTTGATGGAAGTGGCAATTATCAACCTACAGAGGGCTGAATTCAAAGACAACCCAGAAATCAAAGTGAAAAAATTATGTGCTAGTCCATTTTGACGAATTTTCATTGTAGCAACTCAAAATGGTACTCAGTAGTTTGTATGGCCCCCACGTGCTTGTATGCATGCCTGATAACATCAAGTACAATACAGTATTATTGTAGGGTCTTTACCTTACAATATAAAGTGCCTTGAGGCGACTTTTGTTGTGATTTGGCGCTATATAAATAAAATTGAATTGAATTGAATCAAGGCATGCATGGTGTCCTCTGGGATCTCCTCCCAGATCTGGACCAGGGCATCACTGAGCTCCTGGACAGTCTGAGGTGCAACTGGGGGCATTGGATGGACTGAAACATAATGTCTGAAAGGGGTTCTATTGGATTTAGTTTTGGCGAGCGTGGAGGCCAGTCAATGGTATCAATTCCTTCATCCTCCAGGAACTGCCTGCATACTCTCGCCACATGAAGCCGGGCATTGTTGTGCACCAGGAGGAACCCAGGACCCACTCCACCAGCTTGGGTCTGACAATGGGTCCAAGGATTTCATTGCGAAACCTAATGGCAGTCAGAATGCCGTTGCCTAGCCTGTAGAGGTCTGTGCGTCCCACCAAGGATATGCCTCCCCAGACCGTCACTGACCCACCACCAAACCGGTCATGCTGAACAATGTTACAGGCAGCATAATGTTCTCCACGCCTTCTCCAGACCCTTTCACATCTGTCACATGTGCTCAGGTTCAACCTGCTCTCATGTGTGAAAAGCACAGGGCACCAGTGGCAGACCTGCCAATTCTGGTATTCTATGGCAATTGCCAGTCAGGCTCCACGGTGCCGGGCAGTGAGCACAGGGCCCACTAGAGGATGTTGGGCAGGTCCAGGTATCGCCTCATGCTACCAGTAGTGACACTGACCCTAGCCAAATGCAAAACTATTGAAAAAACCAGTCAGAAAAGATAAGGAGGGAAAAAATGTCAGTGGCCTCCACCTGTAAAACTTTCCTGTTTTTAGGGGTTGTCTCATTATTGCCCCTGTAATGCATCTGTTATTAATTTCATTAACACCAAAGCAGCTGAAACTGATTAACAACCCCCTCTGCTACTTAACTGACCAGATCAATATCCCAGAAGTTTCATTGACTTGATGCTAAACTCTGAATAAAACGTGTTCCTTTAATCTTTGTGACCAGTGTATATTTGTTAGGGTAAAAGACACGTTTTCATTTGAAAACATGATGCTCGCATACAGTTGTACACTGCAACAAAGTACATGAACCCTGAACATTTGTAACCCCAGAGAAAAGTACTTAGCGGCTGCACCACTGGGAGCACATGGCTTTTGAAGGGAGAAAAGAGATGGAAATAGTCCTTTTAAGAGATGGAAATAGATTTTTTGCAGTTAAATTTGGATCAAACTAAAAAGCAGGTTCTAAGGTACTAAGGACATAATCATTTCCTCATAAAAGGTGCTTTCTGTATGTCTGTGTTTGCTACAATTACAGACACCAGTACAGTAAGCAAAATATTATGGTCTGGAACACCAGTGGTCAAACTGTACAATTCCTATGGTTGCCCACAGTGCACACAATGTGAAGACAGTGGCATGGAAAACTGTATGAAATTGCCTTTAATATAGATAATTCACTATCATTAGAAATCTGTAGCCCTTTTTACACTGTGTAAAACCCCCACAACTACCCAGTAACATCTGGCTTTTGTTGTCATTGGAAAGAGGTCCTGGGTGATACAGATATACAGATTTCACCACTCAATTCAATTTTATATAAATAAAATTGAATTGAATTGAACAAGCATTTATCCAGCTTCTATCAGCAGTGATGGAAAAAATGATACCCAGGTGGGCATCCTAATTTTAACCCTTTTTCCAACCTGTACCTTGAAGTCTTCTTCTCTGTCACATTTCATTCTCTATTGAACTCCATTACATTACCTTAAATGTGAAACTAAAAAAGAAAAAAAAAAGCTGAAAGGCCCTTTGTCCTGCTTAAAATCCCAGCAACAAAAAAGACACTTATTTTTGTGTTAAAGAAAGTATTAGAGTTCTTTTGTTTGTCCCAGAGGCTCAAGAAGAGGATGCAGAATTCTTCGAAGTTTCTTTATTCTGCCATCTTGCCTCTTTGTGTCTCTGTTGCCAAAAATAGACATTGCATTTCTATTTTCAGATGTTTTTATCCAATGAAACAGACCAACAAATTTTTAAAAAAGCCAAATACAAAAGCAACTTTGAGTGGTATGATCTATTCCACAGAGATTACAACCAGGGGATGAGGCGCAAAATGCAGGAATATGATTAAAACCAAAACAAGTAGCCAGGGTCAGAAGTCGTTTCACTTGCTAACTGAATATTCATCAATTTCACCCTTAAACCGTGCAGTGATTAATTGAACCTCCAGTGTGATTAAAATATGAATGAGTTCCTTTCAAAGCCTAAACTCTCAGGGGTGGCACATCCAAACTGAGCAGTTCATGTTTAATGCATGAACCACTTATTGGTTTATCTTGGTGAGACCACTTACTCCTGCCAGGTAGGTTCTTTCCTCACTGTTCACCTTCATGAGCATAAATCTCCAAGACTTGTTTGTTCATGCCCTCTCTGTTTACCCCAGTCAAGTGTCTTTGGAAGCAAAAAATATAAAAGTCAGTGCTGCTAATGAAAAAAAAAATGTGCAGAGAGTGCCATTTTTGGGAGAGCACAGAAGCTCCTTCATTGCCCTGGGCATTGTGTCTCGGCCCAGTTGTGCAGCCAACCAACCTGTGGTTCTGTCCCACTTTCTGCCCTCATCCGTCACACTGAAAGTGTTACAGACTCTGATTCATTTCCCATGAATCCCATTTATTCCTCCCAGGCCGCTGTGTCATCATTGCAGACTTACCTGCTCTATCGTGCTGGAAGCAGGCAGGCTGCATTTGAATATTTCATTATAGCATGATAATACTTTAAATATGCCACAGGATATGATTTATACAGGTCACAGAAGATGTTCACACATTTCTGTGCCTGGGTGTAATTGCCACAGGTTGCGATCAGTGACCTGACATATGAATCTAGCTTTATATGATGAATTATCAACTGTTAGAAAAGGGTATATTCCCTGAGAACAGTATATCTTTTGTTCTTCTTGCAGACAGTTGCATCTATATATAGAAATCTGTAGCATTTAAATTCTCTGAGAGAATCTAAAAAACTAGGCATTGTGTTAATTTCTCTCCAAAATGATTAGTGGATTGGGGGGTTAATTTGACCCTTGAGGAGCTACACTTAGACAGAGACTCCCTGAGAGCCCCAGAAGAAGTCATCCATAAACCACACATCACCCAGCGGTTAGCCAACCTGTCCCCTTGCGCCATACACTTCAGCTGCAGCCTGCTGTGGAAAGAAATTGAGCCAAACATAATTGAATTCACATTATTCCCTAACGAGCAAGAAAGAAACAGAGGAAAAGATGACAAATAAGATGATAATGAAAAAATCAAATTAAGTGCTAACATTGTTGTGCTTGTTGAATACACAACTTCATGTATAACACATAGTGTGATTATATATTTCTCACACTTGATAGTAAAATAAAACTAATCTATTTTACAAACCAAATTCCGAAAATGTTGTGTAAAATGTAAATTAAAAACAGAATGCAATGATTTGCAAATCTCGTACACCCATATTTTATTCAAAATAGAACATAGAAAATATATCAAATGTTTAAACTGGAACTATTTCATGAAAAATATTAGGTAATTTTGAATTTGATGGCAGTAACACATCTCAGAAAAACTGGGACAGGAGCAACAGAAGACTGGAAAAGTAAGTGGTGAATAAAAGAAACAGCTACAGTTTAATAAGGAAAGATCACTTGGAAGAACTGAACATGATTTATTGAGACAAAGAAATTAATTAATGTTTTTGGCGATTAGACTCCAATGACCCATCATGGCAGAATGGAATCCTAGCGGTGATAGGATTTAGGACAGGACCCCCAGAGTCTAGATGCTGGTGGTGGTGAATATGAAGACTGAGGCTTAGATGGAGCTCTGACTGAGGTGTCTGTGAGGAGGTGATGACAAGGAGGTGGGTTGCACGAATGAGAGTCTGAAAGGGAGAATGACGGAGAGCACAGATTTAAACCACCCATGTGGAGGCTGATTGGTTCAAGAAAGATGTCAGTAATGAGAATGATAGCATGGTAAAGTGGTAGGGATGTAAAGAACAGACAAGCAGCCGAACACCCAGGAAAGCAGGCAGATGACTGATTACAGATCTTCCTTATTGAACTTACGCATAAGCTTCATGAACATTTTGCAACTGCTTACATTAATTGGCAACAGGTCACTAATGTAATTGGGTGAAAAAAGAACATCTGAAAGAGACAGTTTCTCAGAAGTAGAGATGGGCTGAGGGTTACCAGTCTGCAGAAAGCTGCATCTACAAATTGTGGAACAATTTCAGAATAATGTTCCTCAATGTAAAATTGTAAAGACTTTGAATATCTCAGCATCTACAGTACATAATATCATCAAAAGATTGAGGAATCTGGAAAAAACCTTGTGCACAAGGGACAAAGCTGGGAATCAGTATTGGATGCTCATGAGCTGCAGGCCCTCAGGCCACACTGCATTAAAAACAGGCATAACCTGTTATGGAAATCACTGCATGGGATCAGGAACACTTCCAGAAAACACTGTCTGTGAACACAGTTTACCATGCCACCCACAAATGCAGGTTAAAGTTCTATCATGCAAAGAAGAAGCCAAATGTGAGCATAATCCAGAAATGCTGCCATCTTCTTTGGGCCAAAACTCATTTAGGATGGACTGAGGCAATGTGGAAAACTGTTCTTGATGAATTGAAATTTGAAATAATTTTTTGAAAACATGGACGCCACATTCTTTGGACTAAAAGAGAGAGGCTTATAAGTGCTCAGTTGGGAAGGCCTTACATATTTTAGCAAGAAAATGCTAAACTGCTGCTGCTGTTACAACAGAAGGGGGGGTTGCTACACAGTGGTAAACACAGCCCTGTCTAAACCTTTTTGAAATATGTAGCTGAATCAAATTCAAAATGAGCTTTTTTTCTTAAAATAGTACATTTTCTTAGTTTAAACATTTGATATGTTTTCTATGTTCTATTGTGAATAAAATATGGGTGTACGAGATTTGCAAATCATTGCATTCTGTTTTTAATTTACATTTTACACAGCATCCCAACTTTTTGGGGGCAGCTGTGGCTCAGGCAGTAAATCAGATCATCAAATCCCAGCTCTTCTAGTCCATGTTTTGAATTATTCTTGGTCAAGTAAGTGTGCGTGCGTGCGCATTAGATAAAAGTGCTTAGATATAGATAAAAGTACTGTATGAGTGTGTGTGAGATTAGGTGAATGATACTTATGATACGTAGAAAGTGCTCAAATTGAGCAGATATATGTAAGTACCAACTCCAATGTTTTGGAATTTGGGTTGTAGGAAGCACTGCATAAATTTCTTTTGCTATGTTTGTTTTGAGCCTTGTGACATGGTGCACTATCCTGCTGGAGCCCATTCACACCAATGTTAGAATCCCCAATTAACCTAACCCCACTAACTGCATGTCTTTGGACTGTGGGATGAAGCTAGAGTACCCAGAGAGAACCCACAGAAAACATGCCAACTGCACACAGAAAGGCCCCAGCCAGATGGTCAATTCAAACCCAGGACCTTCTTGCTGTGAGGCAACAGTGCAATCCATCATACCATCATGCCACCATGCTGCCCCAGAAGATACCCTATGTTCTTTAAATATTAGGCTCAAAAAATGATAAAGCTTGGGGATGCCTTACATGATTCTTGAAAAACCCCTCAGTTAAGTTGCCATAGGCCCAGCCACCTGGGCCTATGGGTTTTCAGTCCCATTGCCAAAATCAAGCACCTAACTATCCAATCTGCCTTTACAAACATTTGTGAAAGAATGAGTCATTTTAAAGAGCTCACTGAATTCAAGTATGGTACTTTAATGGGATGCCACTGTTGCAACAAGAAATATCTTCCCTCCAAGATATTAACTGTAAGTTTAATCAACTTCAAGTTGAACTGTTTTTCAATTTTCATTAGATATGTTAATAATTATTTAATTTTTTAAATTTTTGGCTACTCTTGCTAATTCATATTTGTTAACCAAGAGATAATTCAATTTAGATGCAATAAAAAAAAAATCCCAAAGTAATATGAAATCTTTTAAACTGAAATCTTTTGAATATTTTAATTTTTAAAAATAAAAAAATTTTTCTTAAAGTGACTTTTAATAAACTACCTGTACTGATACAAATATAAATGGAGGGGCTAATTAGATATTAGATTTGAACTGTGTTTGCTGTCCTGTTTTACTTGGCTTTTAAAGAAATACTAACATTAATGGTAAAAAGAGTACATTAAAAGACAGAAATCAACTACTCAATCCCTAAGACAGATAATGTCTAATATCTTCACTGCTCATTAATTTGACTGACTTAGATTCAAAATGCATTGACTCTTAAGTAAGTGGTTATGGGAGAAACTAATGCCCTGAGGGAAACACACTGAGTAAGTAAGTGAAGCTTCATTGGTTGTGCTCAGGAACACCATAACATGACCAATGGCTGCTGATAGATGGATTTTTCTTATGTAAGAACTAAACCTGAAACGCTTTGGTAACTGAAGCTTGTTCTGGCCAAAGTTCTGTGCTTGATTATTAAACTTTTTTTTTCAGCTGAAGTTTAAAATGATTAAAAGGAAGAATTCCCCATTGATTTCCTGTTGGAAGCATTCTGAGACATGTTTTGTTTATTGCTATTCTGCAAATCAGTGAAGCACAGCAGGAAGAGAGCAATTACAAATGCAAATTCCCAATAAGGGCCTAGAAGGTATGTTGAAAGGTCCTCCAAAGGATATAATTACAGCCTGACTTGATTACATATAAAAAGGAGATGAGGAAGAATTATTACTGAATTATTCAAGCAAACAAAAACACCCTCCAAGCTTGTAGAAGAATTTCTAAGTATGACAAGATTTTTTGTCTGTCTTCAACTTAAAAATTGACATCAGAGCACTGAGATCAGATATAAAGCCTATTTTGTTTGTTTGCCTTATGCATTTTGGGGGATTTCTCTTTAAACATTTCATATTCCTTGTCAAAAATCCATCCCCACTACAGGAAAAAATCATATCCTTTTATTCCACTTAATGAAGCTAGAACTGAGATTTTGTGAGGCCAGCAAGCCACATTATACGTTTTTTTATTACCAGCCCCTCTAACATTAGCTGAGATTAATGTTGAGTGGAGTCGTTGATTAAACTTCACTCCAACTGGTCAGATGTCACCACCAACCTCTTCACTGCTCTCTTCAGTGACTGAATGAAGCGAGATGAGTGAAGCTGAAGCAGGATTTATTTACAGTCAAACAGCACAAGAAACCACTTTAACCCACACCTTTGGGTTGGGGGTATCATACATTATCTTTAAATTTCTGAAATGACTGAACTTGTATACCCACTTCATGATTTGCCAATTGTGAGCAAGTTAGGGTATATTATATCTGCAGCTCTTTTTTAAAGTAATTTTTATCCCCCCGTTTTCATTTACAGACTGCAGATGAAAGCTGGGTTTAGATATCGTGACATCCCCCAGTGGCATGTGGACACGAAATCAGAAATTCTTTTTGGAAATCATGGAAGCTACATCATCCAGGCTAAAGAGGAGAGGAACCATCAGCGCACAATTCAAAGCCAGCATCTGTGAAGGTATGGGAGGCATGCATAACTTGCACATCTTTAAAGGCACCATTAATGCTGAGCAACATGTGCTACCATTAAGACCCATTAAAAGCTTTTTTCTCAAAAGGACTTCCCAAATGCTTAAATTTTACAAAAAATGAATAAATAGATGATACAGCGCAGTCACAAATATGGCCCTCTCACAACTTTTTAAAAACAAAATTTCTCAATTTCATAATTTCTTTGGACTTTTCTACATTATCTAATCTTTAGATTACTTACAAATAATACATTTACATTTATAAATACATTTATATTTATAAATACTTGAAAACTTACACAGCATCAGTTTCCTTGGAAATAGGGTTGTAGGAAACAATAATAACACAGTTAAACCATCTTATCTTGAGTCACCATGAATACTTCAAACAAGTTTTAAATTAATCTATAAGGTCAACAAAAGCATCCTGCAATGTAGCAAAGGCCAGGTTGTGGTGAGGCCAGTTTTGCAGAACATAGGGTAAACTGGCCTCACTAAAACTAGGGATTAAGGTGCTAAGGTAAGTACATGTTAAGGCAAAGATCTTTTAGCTTGTCTGATTTGTTGTATACAGCAAGTGTTAAGTTCACTGCTCAGCATAAGATGGGCCCTCCCTCTACAGGACTGAGCATAAAACAGACAAAGTTATTTAAGGCAAAGTCATACAGTGAGTTGGCAAATTTTCAGTTACCAAAAAAAAAGAAAGAAAAAACACAAAAACAAAATACTGTTCATGTGTTCAGTTCTAAAATCTCTGATTAAAAGAGATGCCCAAGAGGAAAACTACACTAAAACCTGTGACAGTTCTTGTACAGGCTGGTCCCAGGAAGCAGACAGACAACTGACCTGACGAGGTTTAAAGAGTTTTACAGCAAACTTGAATTATAAAGAACTAGTCTTATGCAGACAAGAGTGGCAACAATGGGACTCAGGGAGGATCTGTGGGCAGACAAGATGTTTACAATTGCTGAACGTTTTCACAGGCTTACTTGTCCAGGCAGAATGTTGGACCAAGAGAGGGGGTTGCTGGTGGGCAGGTTGGGTTCAGAGAGGGAGAGAAGGCGACTGGGCAGAGGATAGGCAGGCAGGTAAATTCCAGGTAAGTCCGTGTTTCAAAGGAGAGTGTCAACCGGTACCAGGAGGCAGTGCTGATCTGACGGTGGCTGTTTTCTAGAGATGGCAACAGGTAGATTTCTTCAGACGGACAGGCAGGAACTCTGGAGAGTTACTAGGAAGCAGGCAAGATATGGGTCACACAAGGGTGTCCGAATTACCACTAAAGTGGAAATGACGATCTGGTGGAGAATGATTCCCACAGCCGATCCTTAAGTACCTCGTACTGATGAGTGAGATGAGCTGCAGGTGTGCAGGAGTGAGCCCGGAAAAGAGCAGCTCTGCCCACCTCTCCACCTGAGAGCGAGGGAGAATGCAAGAGCACCAGCGAGAGCAAAACAGATAGAAAGAGAGGAAAGAACTCCGGATCCTAACAGAAACAATTTTAAACAGTATTTTAGAGCCATCAAATCACTTTTATCGTGGCTCTGTTGATTTGTCTCACAAAATGCAGAGAACATAAATCAATAATTAAGAATTAAAATAAAAAGGACATAAAAATCAAAAAGGTTTGGTAAGAAAAAAAAAAAGCCTAATGACCTTTAAGCTAAATTGCAGAACTTTAATTTCTGCATTTCACTTGTGCTCAACCAAAGGAGGTGTCCAATGTGAACACAGAAGTGGAAAAGATTAATCTCTGTGACCCATTTAGAGTAGTTTATGTGTGACTGAAGAAGTCAGTGTGACCTTTGGTTTAATGGTACGAATGCAGATAATGATTCTCTGCAGGGAGCCTCGTGTGTAAATTAGGGCTGCTTTTCAGTTTGTTATGGAGCATAATCAAGACTCTGCTCTGGCACCTCTGGATGGAAATTAGCATGGCTGAGGCAGTGAACTGTGAAGGGCTGGGGCATCTCGAGGACAGGTGCTCGCTCATACAGATAAGCTAGCTCACTGATACACTTCCCATGTGCACAGACATACTTATTCATTTTGAGACACATGCACTTGACCTACAGTGATGTTGTTCATCCAAGGTCTCACTTCTTTTGAGCAAAAGAATTTGAAATGTCCAGTGAATTCAGCGGCGTTTAAACCAACAGGATCATATGGTTGACTTAATTTTTCAGATGAAATGGCACCACCACATACAGTACCACAAAGTGTTTGATTCAGCTCCACCCTTTCAACATCCTTTTAAATGTGTCATCTTTTCTCAGGATCTTTGAGTGAAGTACTCCTGCACATTGTCCACCTAGTTTTTTTGCTTATATCCCAACTTCTAGATGTATCTTTCTTACAGGGGATAGGCACATGACACTTACACAAGGATCCCTTTGACTTTACATTACACTCTACAAATATTTCATCTGCTCCTCTCTCAGGTTATGATTCAAATTCTTTTGTAAAACATTACACATTCTGCCAATTAAATGTTTTAAAGGAAGAGGGAATCCTCTTTGAATTTTGTATAATGCTGCTGTAAGAAAATCTTAATGCTTTGTAATTCCTAAAATAAAACCCGCATCTGCGTCTAAGTGACCATGTAAATTGAGAGTTTGTATAATGGAACAATATGCATATGTGAATGGTAGTGTTAGAAAAAAGCAAGTTAAATGGAGAATTAAGGCTTAGAAGTAAGACAACTGCCACCCTCCTTGATCTGGCAAAGCCATGCCAAGGATCAAATGTGCTTACAAGCTGCCCTCTTTTCATTACCCATCATGTCAGCGTATGTCTCAGCATCTGACACCTGCCGACCAACCCCCTGAGCTTCTGTTTCTACACTGCATCTATTTTCACCTTTCCAACTGCCAATTGCAACCCCCAAACTTCCCCCCACTACTGTCCTTCTATTTGAACCTGTTATATTGCTTATTCAGCTAATTACTATTCATGCATGGAACAATTTCTGCTTCAAGGATGTAGCTGTCCATCTGCACCACTTTATTGTTCACTCACATCAGAGCTCATTGTGGAGAAGGAAGCATATTCTGTTCATGTTCATTCACACTCAGCACTCTGGCAAAGGAGGACATGGTTTATCTGCCTGCCCTGCAGCGTGTTACTCAACAAGGACCTAGAGATGTTGTGTCACCTAAAGATGTGTATGAAGTTGTTCCTTCTATTAAAGCAGTCCTTCTGCTTTTGCCTTTTTTCCTTAATCTGTTTCTCAGATAGTGCTGGAGCTGTTTGAGAAACAGAGCAAGGGAGAGAATGTTAAGAGAATTTGTTTTGTCTCCATGCCAACATGTGCGGCCAGAGGTGGATATTTTAGCATTACAAAACACCAGTGGATTAAAAGATGGCCTGCACGCTGCCAAGAAAGGGGCTTTAGTAAACCGAGTGGAAAAATAGAACACCTGTAAAACATAGAGCAATACATACTACAAAATGTAAACATTTTTGAGGGCATTTATCTGTTTGTATGTTACCTCTTTTTTTCAACACTGTGCCTCACATTTAACATGTACATTAGTTAACCTGGCAGATGATTTTGACCAAAGTGGTGCTCCAAGGAGGTATATTCCAAGAGGATATACCTCCAGAGAGAATAAAGGATTCAACATGGGAAGATGTGCAAAGGTGAATAAGTACTGTTGGAAGAAGTACCTTATTTTTCCAAGTGATTCGAAGACAAGAATAGGATTCTACTGAATAATTTGAGTTTTGCAAGTCATTCTTAGGGCCTTTCTATTGTCTACTTTGCAGAGGTGTTGCATTATATGTAAGATACTTCAAGTGAGCAAGTAAAAACTGACTGGAGAGAAAAATAAACAGTTTTAAGAGAAACCACGCACATACCGAAAACTGCGTAGTGACATGAAGCAACAGTAATAAGTGTTTCAGAAAGTATAAAACAGAGAATAATCGTGCATCGTGTTGAAACTTACAGCTGGTCGCTTGCGGGCATTCCAGACTCCTGGTTACCTAGGTGACCCTCGAATGTATTTGCTACCAGGTCATATCGACTCTCACTGGTAATTATTTCAGTTGCTCACCTGGAAGTTGAGAAACGTTTGTCTCATGCAGTTATTTCAGCCCTAGTGACTTGAAGTTGCCAAATGTCACTTACTTTCTATGGTCTCTGCTCACCATGTCATTGCAAATCGGCCCTGGTCACACAGGCCTAGATGCTGGTGACCATCTGGCAACCTTCTTTTCAAGTTCTGCAGTGCTTAGCTTGCAAAAAAAAAAAAAACCTGGGAAACTGAACAGCATCAGGCATCAGGCAGTCTCTTTGGAAATATTGAATTGTTATGATGATGACAAATTAAGAAGTGACTTAATGTTTATACATTTTGGTTATTTTGTAAAAAGAATAAAATAATTATCACTGACTGTATCTCTAATCTTGTCATACCCCAGAAAAGCTAAAGAAGGAGCATACATCCTAAATATGAAGAAGAACTCACCTGCTAATCATCAGTTTCACTCTGAATATTTAAACACAGGTTAATCCCCTTACTTTGCCTCTGTAAGCAACAGCCAATTTTTCAGAGCTTCTGGGCTGAGATTTCCCTTTCCATCGGCCGATCATTGTGTATAAATGCAGCTAAATTAATATTAGCTAATAATAAGCAAACTTGTTATCCAATGCTGCCCCTCTTTTGTTCTCCACGTAGACTGTTTACCTAGAGCCAACAAAACTTTCCTCAAACATGATTAGTTAACAGCAATACAAGCATTAAACAATAGAAATACAAGCATACAAGCATGGGTTGTGCTTTGAGTCCCAAAACAGTTAAACTGATTCCGGCTTATGACATCTCCCCTTGCTGGCTGCTGATGGGCTTGCTTTGGAGAAATCTGATGGTCAATCTCATTCTCATCTTCAGACTCTGAATTGACTGCTGCTATAGCTCACCTGGTTGAACAGATGACCTATGTATTCAAGGCTAGATTCCTCACTGCAGGGGCCAGGGTTTACCCCTCACTGTCTCTCCACCTTACTGTCTGTCTGCACTGTCCTATCCAATAAAAGCAAAAGTCCTCTTGTTGTGAAAACTCTTCCTTTTCATCATCTTCCAAATCTTCTCATTTCTTAAAATCACTGAGATCTTCTGAGCAGAGAATCTTTTCACCATCTTGATAAGGAGCTGCACAGGTGACGCCTGTTGTGTCCCACCCCTGATTTGCAGCTGGGATAGAGTGTGAGGAAAATATTGAGTGGTTCCCACAAGACACAGGGTAAAATGTGCAGGAATGTGGGAGCAGACAGGTGTAAGTGCTTGAAATGCAACAATGTTGGAACCTTATGCAAGATAAGCAGGAGCAGAAAGACAAAACACACACATGGATACAAATACACACCAAACACACAAACAGATTTGATGTATGAGTATGAATGCATTGCTGCATGTGTTTATAAAGACATATGTATAGTTTTTAATACTGATGTGTACAATAATATCTGCATTATTTTAAATTCTGCTTTCATACAGTTAACTGTAATTATCAGTGTTCAGAATGTCAACTCAATGCATAGCCCTAGCATTTAATGAGATGTTTCTCTCTCTGGTCCAAAGCCGTTTATTTGTCTTCCATTGTAGAAATGCCATTAATCCATTAATTACAGGTGGCTATAAAGTCTATTTGTTATGTGACACGCTTCAGTTTTAAGACAAAAAACTCACCCTTGAGAAAATGTAGGAGTACAAAATGGCAAAATCATCTTGCCTCTAAACACTGTGGATATAAATATTCACAGACAAAACATGCTACATGCTTGCATTCATGTACTACCACAAGCTTTAGAATGTACTGTCAAACACACTACCTGCAGGCAAGCAAGTATCTGTATTGATCTGTTCTTCACACACCAATGCAGAAACTGGCACACACATACACATGCACATGTATCTGAAGTTCAGAGAAAGGTGTTTTGAAGGTTGAGGAGATGTGGAAGAGACGATGATGGGTGGAGAGAAATTGCTTTCTTAATTTAAGGTAAGCTGAGACTGGCAGTTTCAACTGTGTGGTGGATCTTTTCTACAATAATCAGTAGATACATGTTGTTATGCTGCTGCTGCTGCTGCTGCTGCTGCAAAATGCAGAATTTGTTAATTACTACATTCATTTTGACAATAATCTATACATGATTTTTGGGCATGACTATACATAATGTAAAAATAAAGAGTCCCTTTGTCATTAATTTTTAAGAATGCATATTATACAAACATTGTTTATAGTACTACACTGTGAAATATGATTAACCTGCTGCCATGTTATGCAAAATAATTCAGTTGAAGCAAAAAGTGGATTTGTAACAACTTGCTTTATCAACTGCCATAATCATCATCTCCATTTTTTAAATAGGTCTGTTCTTCTGCAAAATACATAAATTTCACACTCACAACTCAGCGTGTGCACTCTGTTTTAAGGGATGAGATGCTTCTAATGAAAATGAGATTACGTATGTCTAGAACAATGGAGATCATTTAGACAAAAATGTATCTGTCACCCTGAACACCCATTTATCAAGGAAAGTGTGTGTGTGTGTGTGTTTGTGTGTGTGTGTGTGTGTGTCCCGTTAGATGACAGTGAGATGTATGAAATTCTGAAGAACTGGTGTTAAGTTGTAACTATACATATAAAGTAAGTAATATCTTTTTATATAGCACTTCTCACAACCTAAGCTCACAAATGCTTTGGACAGCATCTATTAATGGAATTTAGCAAAATAAATTTAAAAGAAGAAGATTACTGAAATGTAAAACAGTACACACATGAAAAGTGCATGTACTGGAATTAAAAGCAACACAAATCTCAAAAGATAAGAAAAATGGAATTTAAAGAAATATGGAAATAAAATAATAACAGCTTCACAATAAATAAACATTGGAGCTAAAATAGTATGAGAATTAACTGTTAAAAATGCATACTGCATAAAGCTTCCACATTAGATGATGGGGCAATCTGCTAGTGTCCACTAGGAGGTTTATAGTGCAGCACCCATTTTGCAACTGATTTCATCTGGCAACAGCCAGCAACCACTTAACAACCGTTGGGGGAATCCAAAGTTTGTTCAAGCAACCAGAGGTTGCCAGGGGATTGCCGACAGGTCTCTAGGCCTGTGTGACTAAGGCCTTACCTTACCATCAGATCAGATTGGTCTTTAAAAAGGATCTACAAAATCTGAAAATCTAGGCAGAGCATTCCACAGGTAAAGTTCAGTCAACTCCTCCTTGGATGGTTGCATGTAGCAGATGTGTATTTGACCTAAGTGAGTGAAATGATGAGTGATGATGAAGATGGCACATATGCAAGAGCCTGACCTTGTAATGCACTGTATGGAAAAGTGAGGATATTAAACTGGATCCTGAATGCAGCTGGGAGTCTGTGAAGAGATATGAGTAATGGGCTCATATAAGACTGTCTGTTTGACCTATTAAGTAGATCAGTGGCAGCATTCTTAATAGCCTGCAAGTGATCAAAGGCTGACTCACTAAGTGAGAAGGAAAGTGCATTACAGTAATCAATACTAGAAGAAATAATAACATGCAAGCATATTTAGCTCTTCTTTTCAAACTATAGGTCTCAGTTTATTGACCCTAGATAGGAAAAAACAAGTTCTACAATCAAAATTAACTCCCATGTAAACATATATATATGTGTACTATCTAGTGCCGATGGCGATTATGGTATATGTGCATGTTTGTGTGTGTTGGAGAGACTGGGGGAACACCCTTGGACATTATTGGCCATGACAGCTCTGGAGCTGAGCCCAGCCTTGAGCCACGTTAACTGATGCGTCAGGTGTTAGCATTTCTTTTTTCTACCATCTTGCCTCAGTTCAGATCAGCAGACAGATACAGTAAGTCAAGCTGTGCCAAGCAAATCCAAACCAGGCCTTTTCCACTCCACTGCTTTCAGCACACCAGTTTCTGCACTTGCCCTTGGTCAGCACTGACTGTCCCCCCACACGCTTAGTTTTTGGGCCTGTCAGAAGAGCTCAGAGCAGATCTAAAAACAGCAACAAATTGGACAAAATTCTGAATCAGCTACTGGAAAAAGAAAATGACAGTATAAAAATCTTGTTAACTTGGGTTAATTCTGTTCAATAAACCAGATTCATTTAAAGCACATACAAGGAACATTTACCTGAATGATACAAATATTGCTAGACCTATATAAAATGTTCTAGAAATAACACTGAACAGCTGAAATAGATAGAAAAGACTTATGGTATTGCTCAGCAAAGACAAATCCAGAACATGTAAATTCAGCAACAGTTATTGCTTCAGCAATAACAGGAGAAATGAAATAAACACTACAACCACTCCATTCATTGGTGTATTGTCGGGAAGTACAATTCCACTCTGTTGTATTGATCTAACTATATTGCCACAACATGCTCCAGTGCCTTCCTTACATTCATAAATGGATGAGCATTTGTAATCTCCAAGTTCAGACACAGATTGCAGCCCTTTTTCATCAAAGGTTCATTGCTTACAAACATAATATATTTCAGCAGCGCATCCTGTCATACTTGCCTCAGGTATAGCAATGTACTGATTAGCAAGAGGTGATTAGGAGGAGGATAACACTTGGGCCAGACAGTATTTTGTCATCTTTCTAATCCACATGAAGAATGCATAATTAATTAAATAATGCCTGCCTGATTATACACTGCAAAGTGTAATTTAAGTGTTTCTTATATTAGGCTGCAAACTAGAAATCTGATCTGCTACTACATTGCTGTTGGCATCAAAACCATTAATTTACATGTGATAGCAGACCTAGGTGGTACCAGTAAAGTGGCTCCAAAACCTTTACAATTACAGGCTGGAGCCTATACCACCTGCCAGAGGTGGGGTACACCTGGACAGGTTGCCAGTCTGTCCCAGGGTTAACACAGAGAGACAGACAACCATTCACACTCACATTCACATCTATGGACAATTTAAAATCACCAATAAACCTAACCCCACTAACTGCCTGTCTTTGGATTGTGGGAGGAAGCCAAAGTACCTGGAGAGAACCCATGCAGACACGGGGAGAACACGCAACCTCCACCCAGAAAGGCCCAGGACCTTCTTGCTGTGAGGCAGCAGTGCTAACCACCATGCCACCATGCTACCGATAAGGATAAGTGTTATTCTAATATGGGAATTAGCAGCAACAGTGCAGATTGGTGTGAGGTGAGGTGAAAAGAAACAGCAACATAGTCTAAGGTTGGGAGTATAGAAAGGGAATGTGATCAGTTTAACATGATAAACTCAATTTAGCTCAAACACATTTGGCTGCCCCCCGAAGAAAAACTCCCTTGTTGTCTTGTGTATATATCTAGTAGGACTGTTTCTCACTGCACTATGTATATTGTATACATTAAATGATCATTTATGTGACCAGTGCATGGACACAAACATGCCACTTGCTGATGCAAACTGGCAAAGACAATTTCATCTTGGCAGTTAAAATTCCATCACAAGACCTGATTTTTAGAGTTCAGACAGTCAGCTCATTCCCTCAACAAGTTAACAGGATCCGAACAGCATCTGAAATCTTTCTAATATTTCTAAAGTGAAAATACATACACAAACACCTAAACATACACACACACACACACACACACACACACACACACACACACACACACACACACACACACACACACACACACACACACACACACAAAGGCATTTGACATCTCTAGAGTCCATCATTATACACAGCTTCATTTGAACGCAGTCCTGGGGATGAATAATGATGCAGGAGTGTGAGCACTTGGTCTGCTCACAGCAAGAGCAGCTCAGCTTACTTTCTGAGTCTGAGAGCCTGTCAGGGTAGTCAGCATTTATCTTGTCATTGGACAACAGCACCCTGCTCTTAACATAAACGAACACAGACACATTTGCATCAGTATACACAAGGGACCTTTTCTGCCTACATTTACTCCTGAAACATTAACCCTTCATATGCAGTTATGAACTTGAGTTGTGAACTTAAATCCTTTGCTACAAATGTAGCCTTATCTTACAGAACACCTTTGTATTTTTCAAGATATATAAAATATAAAAATGTTTTTCATGTAGGTTTTTAGCACAAATAACAGCAGATATTGGGGTGAAGGCTACAATTCAACTTTGTTGCACATTACAGACGTTAGTGAAGTTCAGAATTACACAGATGTGACATTGTGGTGAAAAATCCTTAACTATGACCCTTCCCATAACCTTAACATATTGCATCCTTACTCTGTCCAAACTGATCTCACTTTAAAGGTTGAAAACTCAAGGTGGTTTTCAAAGGGTAGGCAGTTACACACATACACACAATACGTGTCTAACCTGGACTCAGTGGGAGCCACTTTTTGAAGATGTCTTATTTGTATTTCAAGGTTGCGCCCTGCTCACATTGCTGGAGGGCAATGTCTTTGTGTTGATGACACACTGGAGTTCATGGGAGAAACTGTGAAGTCACTCTGGTGTAAAATGAACCGCAAAATGAAAAGCAGCTGTTTCTAATGTTTGAATAATAGTAGATGTAGATTATTCCTGCCATTTCTATACATGAAAGAAGGCCATGCTGCAGAGAGTTTGCTGCTTGAATTAAATGCGAGACCATAATATTACCTGAGAGACATGAAATTATTTCTATTTAATACAGTTTTATTTTCAGTATGTTTTTAGTCTTAATGTTTCCATGTTTAAAAAAAAAAAAGTAAAGAATCTATCATGTCCACATTCAGAAGATAAATGCTTGCTGATAACCCTCTCAGGAAAGTAATGTTTTTTGTTTGTTTATGACAGTCCACACTTTCATATTATCTTCAAAGTTCACGTTTTGCTATCTTGTGCAAATGAGTCCAACAAAATATATCACTTGAGAGTAATTCAATAATTATACAATACAATTCCACATGTATTAGGAAAATAGGGCTCTGTTATGCTTTTCAGCTGTGCCAGTCTTCCTAATATCGTGTACCTCATCCAGATGCAGTAAACACCATCAATCTCGGTTAAAGAAAACACTAAAATTACAGAAACCATCTGAGGCCAGTAATAAGACATTATTTCAGTGTTCAGTGAAAAGTACATGCGCCACTAAACTTAAAGAAAAAAGTCTGTTTCATGGTGCATCATCTGGGTTCTTGTGCTGCAGGCATCCAGTCACATCATTTTGTTACTCTGAAATGTGGCACAGCTGTTGAAGCTAACAAAACTCCTCAAGTGTTTAAAGAGGTGATTAAATACACTTCTTTCTTCTTTATAAAATTCTGACATGAGACTAAGTTCATCTTCCTTTACTGATCCCCAGGGCAATTTAAATGAAAGTGTTGAAAAGGGGTTATTACTGCAGCAGGGTTGCTGCAGGACAAGAAAGCAGATTTAAGAAAAAGTGTTAATATGATGTTAATAAAATAACACATAAAACATATGCATCTATCATTTCAAAATTCTGCATTTGATCAGCAGCAAAATGAAATCAGTTTTGGATATTTTTACAAAAATGTTAAACCTGAGCATATTTCTGCACAGTTTAGCTGAATCTGTCATCTAGAAAGCAGCCAAAGTCATGCCTGACTTCTCTTTTTGACACAGGTCAACCAGAGGTCACTGGAGCAACAGTATTGCCATAGTAACTCATTCTGCATGGTATGAAACAAACATGGCCACCATGGTCATCCATCATCTCTCTAGTGAATCCCATCCATCATCACAGACGCATGCTGACATCCACTTTGCTCTGGTTCCTCTCGGCTGGAGTGTGATTGGACAGTATTAGGGAGCTGAGCTGCCTAAGTACAGGGGTGCTTTCATGCTTGCAGAGCAGTGAAATGCCCAAACTGTACAACCTGACAGAAACACACTAATTTAGAAATCTGTAGAGATGGGATTCATCAACCTTGGAGCGTGGTTCATAAGAAAAATTTATTTTTTCCTTTCAGATAGAAAGCAGTAAGAAGACCATAAAGGTGGACAAAGTATTTTCTGATACACAACAATGTTTTTTTGTTAAAGAAGATGAGAAATCCATTTCACCACAACTCACCACAGAAATCCATTTCACCACAGTTCTTGTGAGAAACATTAAAAAACTAGATCATCCTTAAGGGGAAACATGTCAAAATGTTTCTCCATAACATTTTAAACCACTTAAACAGCCTAATGCACTTCCCTCCCTTGAGCTACATAAGCATTAATACTGTGGTATTCTCAAAACAAAGAAGTTCAAATGACATCCCACCCCACCATGCTGGAAGATTTTATGGTTCTACAAGGCAACGGAAAATCCTACTCTCATCAGTGGTGACAAGGTGCAGTCACTGTTTAAATATGAGCATAACACAATCCACTTTTGAAGAAACTCTTGTGAAAGACTCTGATAATGTCACCAGAAATAGTGAGACATTCAGACCTCGTCCTTTTATTTACCTCTCCACAGCTAGCCAATCACTGCTCAATGTGGATGATGTTTGTTGAAAAGGGGCCTATGTGTGCCTACTTAGATATTTAAATTGAAAAAAATTATGAGTGATTAACAATTGATGACTCTATTAATTAAAGCTCTCTAATCAAAGCAATAGTGAAATAGATAATGCTGAGTGGTTTGAAGTTTGAGTATATTTTTACAAAGATTTTTTTCTGTCTTTTTTTTTCTTTTGAGGTGGTTTTAAAGTAGAATTTTATAGCAATCTAACACCACTAAGGTAGAAAGGAGAAGGGGGCTGGTGATTTAACACAAAAAAGTGAACAGAAGCACTTGGATTACAGATGCACACATGACAAAGTTTCATCTGACTGTCAGCGAATATTTATTGTCACAACGTGACAGACTCAAAACTGACTCCATGAGCAACTTAGATTATTTATCTCTACCATTAATAGTAGAAAACTACTGATGCTGACATTTCCTCAACTGACAACAACAGTGCAAAGTGCCTTTTCTTTTCAACTTTCAGATAGAGTATGTTTTTTCAAAGATGAAAGCAGCATGACTGGACCAGAACCCATCAAGACATCCAGATAAGATCCAGCAGGAGATAAGTCAGAGTGAGCCCTTCATACAGGACACAAAGAAAAGAAAAGCTCCAGTTTCAAATGCTTTTCTTTGAAATTCTGCTGAATAAAATGACATTTGAATAACATAGTTATCTACATCTTTGGGAGTTCTGGGTTGTGAAGCTGGTTTTTTATCATACTTCATTGTCAGACCACCTCAGCAGGATGAATACCTAAAACAGCCCCATGTGCAATAGACATCTGTCATATATGAATCAGTATTCTTATGATGTGCTGTGATGAGAAAGAAACTGTTCAGTGGGGAGACAAGATAAGAGTGCCTCAATGTTTGTGATGTAGAGCACCAATCAATTAAGTGGATAAGATGTGAATGATTACTCTAAGAGAGTGGCAACTTAATAGCAACATAGATTTCTGGCAATTATGTTAATTACTTCATTTAATTTACAATGGTTTCTTGCAGATGGTGCATTACCATCATGGCTAACAGGAATGCTGGACACAGTGAAGTTATGTAAATTTGAACAGATCCCATTTGTATCAAAACTTTACATACAACAGTGAACATAAAACATGATCCAGCTTTTTGAATCCTATTAAAGACATTTAGTTTGTGTATTTTTCATTGCTTAGATAGGTGTAGATAATGGGTAGAGACAGTGCTACCTTTTTCAGCTTATGCCATTATGTAAAAAATTCTGACCACTTGTCTCAACTGCATGTAACTGCATGGAAGTATTTTATCTGAATAAATCAGATTTTCATTTTGTGCTAATATGAGGTCAAATTTTTTATCCAACCTTTCATCTGTCTCAGCTCAAATTTTTTGCTTCATCTTACTTAGCACAGCAGCGTGTAAAGCTACGATGGTGAACATAGAAAACATTACACTATTGAACATTAGCATGTTAGTGCTGAGGCTGACAGCACAAAAGCTTATTAACCACTACAATTTTACCAAACTTTGTAGTTCAGATTTAATGTTGCTTACATTTTGGTTTGTTTGTTTATGCTTCAAAGAGCCATAATATGGCTGTAGACTTTGTTATATAAGTAAGGCTGGAGTCCCCTTTTGTTTAATATATGTAAATTTTTTCACAGGTAATTATTATGGTATAATATTTTTAAAAATCAGTAAGAGGGTTATATTACATTGAACAGATGTATATGAAGGTCATCACCCTCACAATCATCATCATTATCATCTTAATTATTACCTCATCAACCTCATCATTATCAATATCACCCCACTCTCATCCCTGTCACCATCTCCCCAGTCAAAGCTTTAAGAAACATCATATCATGAGCAAGTCAAGCAATAAATATTTATTGGATTTCAGAGTCTTTCCACTTTCTCTGGGCTAATTATTCTGTAGAATTTGCACAGGAAGAAAGTTTGTAATTTGTACATCCTAGTTTTGCATATATAGTAACTGTGCAGGAGTACTGACTATTTTTTAACAGACCTCTGGGTCACTCAGGCCATTTGGTAGTGGCTGTGCTAATAGTCTTATAAAAGACAGCATACATCCCAAAATCATATTAGCATATATCGTAATGGGGTACCAGGTAATCCAAGACAAGCCAGAGTAGAGAGATTGCAGCTTTATTCAAAAATGTCAGTAGAATGAACAAAATGTTGATCTGGATGCAGTTGGTCAGAGGTTGTGAATATGTCCTTTAATGAATGCTTGATTCTGCACATATTTTCTGTTCTATTCTAAATCCCTGTGTACTGGGTCTGTTATTGAAAAGCAAGGTGTGCCATTTTTTGAAGGCTGCTGAGCATAGCGTAATCACTGAGGAGGCCGTCTACTTCTACTAAGACTTATTGTACCATTTTTTCTGCTTTACTTCTACTGCATTAAAATGCATTTGAGACTTTTTAGAGCACATTTATTTTGTAAGGTCTTTGATTATCCTGTAATTTACAGTATTGACTAGGCCAAACTAAAACTGTCGATATTTCCTGGAGTTTTTCTAAACTCACTGGACATGTGGACAAGAACCACTATATTTCAAATGTCTCTTAACCGCAGTTCCCAAAGTTGTTCATTTTGGTCTCACATTTTTTCAGCTATTACTCACTGAATTAGGGGATATTTTTCAGGTGAAAATGTCAGGCAATGGGGCTTCAGAGGTTAAGGCCTTAAGGCAAAATGCAATTTGAGAATTTCTTTGCAATATAAAACAGCTGAAAAGTATTTCTCTTATATTTGTGAGGGTACAGACAGCTTTAACTTAAAAATACATTGCTTGAAAACTGATCTACTTATAATGGGGATTATGTGTGACTGGATCTCATTTCATTTACCATTTTTGTTTGTTTGTTTGGTTTTGTTTTTAGTTTGTTTTTTTTTCTTTCAAGCTCTATTGTTAAATTCTCATTTGTACATTTTGATTTTTGCCTTCATGGTAAGTCTTGGGCAAATACAACCCAGAGGAGTCCATCCCTCTGCAGCTCAAATTTAACTGTTTAATTTCCACACATGGCACGTTGTACTGGGTCGCATGGTTACCAGTAACAGAGAAATTCTCTGACCTGACCTGTTGAGATGGACAAGAGATGGAGAAGAGTGGAGGCCATGTATTCACTGGTGCCCCAATGACTCCAACAGAGGTCAAGGGACAAGTGAAGTGAGTGACATGTTGGTTAATGATATAAAAAAAAATTTCAACAAGATTCAGAAATGTACGATTTGCTGATACTTCTTTTTTACTATTCTTAATGGGAGTTGCATTTTGACTAGACCCCCGATGACTGCCTCATTACTCTTCACTGAAAAAACTGGTTGAGGGTGAAAACATAACATCAAAATGCACATTGTATCTAGGCCTACAATAGGTAGGGTATGGTAGGGTAAATTTTATACTTCTCAAATTTTTCTGTAAGAATTATAATGATTTAGTTCCACATTATATTTATGATAGGTTTGGCAAGCCATTAAAATTCATAATGATTGTTAAAGAGCAGCCAAATACTTTCTTTTCAAGTAAAATGCAAATGTCAACTAAATTATATATACTGACTATATATGACTATATAAGTATAGATGATAATGATAGCTTTACATCCCTGCCAGGTCAGCCAGTGTCGGGTCAGCTTAAAATTGCTCATTTGAGTTTATTGTGACTGACAGACCAAAGATTGATCTACCCCACTCTCAGGCAGTGAACTTTAACACTGCAACAGACAGTGCACAAAAGTGTGATGCAAATGCACGCCTACACTGTCACCCCAGTGGACAAGTGTCAACACTTTCAGTGAATATTGATCTTTGGGCAACACTGGATTTAATATGCTTTGGACCTGTCAACAGCCACACGAGAAGCATCGCCTTGGCTCTACTTACTGTGATTTGATGAACGTCTGGCCTTAAACTGAGAGGAGAAAATCTATTTTTAGCGAATACAACAGCATCACAAGTCTTACACAAATATACCATTAAATTGTAAATGCATTGATCCATCACAATGCCAGTTCTGATACCTAAGCTCAGAGTTTTAGCCAATGCCAAGAATCTTTTTTCATTTTCCAGTTTAAAATAATATTGTGTTGAACTGATTAACATCATTTTTCAATATTTAATTCAACAGCACTTATCAACTTAAGTTGATATACAGTATATACATCAGATTGATATTTATACATCAGATTTTAAATTATTTTATATTCTAAACTGATAAAATGACACAGAAATTTAAATTATACTTGTCTGGTCAATACTAGAGCCGTCAGTAAAGTCAGTATCAGTGCAGCTGCTGATGCAATGAATGTGACTGGTGCACTACTGCTTCCAAAGTAAAAATGTGTGGCATTTTCATCTGTCAGAGTCCATGCTGTTTATCTCTCTCTTGTCTGATCATTACAGCTTTTTCAGCTGTCACACAGAATATGATAGCTTTTACAGTTTTACAGTGATAGTAACATTGTCGCCATGGACATATAAAGCTATAGATACTTCTTCAACAGGAAATCCATGGGGAAATAATTTCATAGTAATGTGCTCACTGTTTGACAGGTCCTCTGGGAAATGCAGCTCAGCAACATCGCATTAAAAACAAACACCAAATGCTATCAAATATTCAATATATTCCACGTCATACATTTTTTTATTTACATTGAATAAAATGACTTTTCGACACGCACAGTATTGCTGGTATTTATGGCCATCCTGAGAATTATCCCTAATCTTGCTTCTGTGTTTTTTTTGTAGTCATTTTTAGCTGATAGCTAAAAGCTGTTTCAGCTGTTTTGCATCTCTGGAACATTTACAATCCAGTTTCATGTTATGAAACTCATCATAACACATTATGATGAGTGCACTAACTCATGGGCAGCAAATAGTTGGAAAACCTAGTGATTAGCTGGTGAAGAAATAGGATAATTAAGGAGCTACAGGGCCAGATTTTCTTAGAAGATTGAGCAGTGAAAAGAAAAAGGATACATTAGAGTTATATTTGAAATTAATGCTAATGTTGCTCCATGTCTGGCTTATATGAAGTTGTTTGCTAAAACATTAACATAACATGACAGGGCATCATGCCAAAAAATGTGCTTCATCCATTAGAACATGTAAAGATGAAGTGATGTTCATTAGTAGCCAATATGAGTTAGTAATGACAGTGTTTTTTTGTGTTTGTTTTGTTTGTTTTGGGGGTTTTTGTTGTGATGCCTTCAGTTCTCTTGTGTACAGCTGCAGCAGGTATACAATAAATGGATCTTTTCAGCTGCTTAGAGCACAAGTGGACAACTTCAACTCCTTTCTTGTCTTTTTGCTTCTTGTCTCTCTTATTGACTCTGGCTGTACACAATTATTCAAAGTGTTTCCTTTGTTTCAGCACATTATATATTCATGTGCAAATGCCTCTCTCTTAGCCTGAGCACGTTAATGTGAATTTGCATTATTTATCCCTGAGCTGAATGAAAAGTCCTAGCTTTCCCAATTCACTGGAATATTACTTGTCCCAAAGTGTCAACACAAGCTTGGTTGTCGACATAATTACATCACATTATTAAATAGCCTAGCGTCATGCCTCATTTAATTTTTGCATTTCTGCTTGTCTTTCTCTCATTGTATTAAACCTCATACTTTAATATTTCTTCAGTACCCAAGTGGCAGTAACTGATGCTTATTTGTAAATGTCCCCATCCACAACCTAAAGATTTACATTTATTTACACCACCTTCCAAACAATTACTGGTGAAGGTAAAATTAACCAAGCATGGTGGGTGGTGATTGTAGGCCACACCAGTAATCAAAGGTAAAAATCTTCACAGATTAAAGCAAGCACTTGCATAATCCTCGCTGTGTCGATGTGCTGTCAGCTCAGCATGATGATAAATGTTTACAGCACTACATTAAGAGGAAATTACCTCTTTTTGCTAGAGGCCAGATCATTCATTCACAGGCGTAGCATGCCCATCGTCAGCCCTGTCGTAAATTAGTTTGCACCTTTCAGTAGGAAGAAAGGTGGGGAGGATTAGGAAGATCAATCTTTCAGACGGGCAGTTAAAATCATTATTTGGCTTCCTGCAGGACACAGGTTGCGCTATGGAGTGACAAATCGTACCACACTGTCATAAACATCCCTATTCATGGCAACCCTGGGGTATGGTCGCTTTGTGTTCCTCTGTATGGAGATGACCAAAATAACATAGGGGAAGAGAGGAGACTGAGTTAGTGAGGTTATTAAGGCTGCTGGACCTCCACAATTATTCATAAGGAGAGACCATAACAAGCCCACAGTGGCTTTTCTAGCCAAAGATTTACAGTGTATTTCAAAAAATCCAGCCATATCACCACAGAATCTATTATTTTGACTCCATCTCCTCTACCAAGGTTGAGGGCAGAGCTGAATGAAAGTCTTCCTCAAGCATAGCATCCACACAGAATATCAGCTTTGTGCATCAAATCTGTCCAAAATTAATCACACATTAATGGTTTTAAAGATGTAAAAAAAGTCCTTGTCACATTGTAACTGACATTGCTTACATTCATGTTTTAACAGAAAGAGAGATTTGCATTTTCAACAAATATAGATCTAAACAGAGTTTCCACACTGATACAATTCAGACCCACAGCAATCACTGCTTGGCCACATCATCTGTTTGCTAATCCAGTTAATCTTTCCATTGGCAACTGTTCTAGGCATGAAGCTTTCCCTGTTATTTTAGGAGAACGATTAAGCATTGTGGAATTAACAATGGCTTAACCTCTTCACAAGATTTCTTTACATCCCGCCTGCAGAAGGCTTGGGAAAGTTTTCAATGGGGAGCTCTGCTGCTCTTGCTTCCTGCAGAGAAGACAATGTGAACCAAGATGTTCGGACCAATTACCAGATATAATTCACTGCATAAATGATACTGTGAGAAAAGGGACTTTCGTCCTCTATTGTGAAATCTTGAATTCTTGTTAAGCATTTGTTAGGCTGGTGTGAATTATCTAGCGTTGTCCTTTCAGCACATAATACACCTCTTGCTGTACATGCTATGTGAGATATGAGGCAGAAGGTTCTTGTTAAAAGAAAAAGCTTAATTATTGGTAATTAAGCTTTTTAATTACTAGTAAGACCAATTTCCCTCTTTTGTAGCCCAGTAATGACTGATTCCAGAAAATCAATTGATACATTAAGATAGTCAAGTTACTTGAAGGACTTAAAAATAGACCAGATATTTTGCATATTTTTCACAAACCCCAAACCCATAAATTCAAATTAATGTATAGGGGCTTGTCCAAACCTCTATGAAAGAATATGTGGATAAAGCTTGATATATTTGCTGTGTCATTTACTTTAGGTTGCTGAAGTTTGCTGAATATGCAGAGTATAAGATAATCTATCTATCTATCTATCTATCTATCTATCTATCTATCTATCTCATCAAAAAGAGATCAGAATGCAAATAATTTACAATTTAAATTCTGTCACATTCACATTTAAACAAAATGCTGATTGGACAAAACTTGGACAAAACTGGAACTAGCAAGATGGTGTTATGTTTCAACCAGGCCCACAGCTTCATGCTTGAGATGGATTGTATCTCAAAGACTGTTCTTTGTCAGTCCATATATCAATAGATTGCTCAAGCATAGAGCTGAAAGCCTTTAAATGTTCATCTCTATAAATGTTCTGAGGCAAACTGAGATCCATCCAGTTTTTGATCAGATCAGGCTGTGATCAATAATCTGCAGGCATCTTGATGATGTAAAATGATGTCAGATGAGGCTAGTTTGTGTAGCCTGCTTTCCACTTCAAGTAATGTACTGTTATTTACCTCAGGACTGTATATATTGTATGCATGTTTGTAATATTTCTATTTACCTCTATATCATTCTATCCACCCACCTGTCTGTAATAGGAAATATCATTTTTATTTTGCATAAGGGTGTTGTAAAGAATATTTATTTTTGTAAAAGTAAACATAAAGCAGCAATGAACTTATATGTGATATTATTTTAGTTCATGTAATAGATGTTAGTTCAAAGAGTGTAAAATTGTGAGATTTGTGTTTTTCCATACATATTCTTTGGATGTAACGCATGACCTAAGCCATGATTTCTTCCTAAACTTAAGTATTTTTGGTGTTTAATTTTTTTTTTTTTTTTTTTATGATGAAGGAAA